>PVKP010005576.1:0-88693 GCA_004027715.1 Plecturocebus donacophilus | reverse complement strand
ATTTTTTTCAATATTATATCATACCTATTCTAAAAGTGATCACATAATAGGAAATAAATCACTTTAGTCTGCATAAGCATTTCACAGATTTAAATGAAATCCTGAGCAATAGAG
This sequence comes from Plecturocebus donacophilus, assembly GCA_004027715.1. Classification (NCBI taxonomy): domain Eukaryota; kingdom Metazoa; phylum Chordata; class Mammalia; order Primates; family Pitheciidae; genus Plecturocebus; species Plecturocebus donacophilus. The sequence goes on along the minus strand of PVKP010005576.1, from coordinate 88,579 downwards.
CAAGATTCTCGTTCTCTCTCCCTCTTTCTCTTTCTTCCTTTTTTCTCTTTTATTCTACTTCTGTCTTAAAAAAAAAAAATAATAAATAACTTCCCCTCTCTCTTTCTCCTTTGAAAAAAAAAAAAAAAGAAAGTCAAGATCCATTGGTGTGCTGTATTTAGGTGACCCATCTCTTATGCAAAGACACAAAAAGACTCAAAATAAAGGGATGGAAGAAGATTTACCACACAAATGGAAAGCAAAAAAAAAAAAATCAGGTGTTGGAATCCTAGTCTCTGATAAAATGGATGTTAAATCAACAAAGATCAACAGAGACAAAGAAGGGCATTACATAATGGTAAAAGGATCAATACAACAAGAAGAGCTAAGGATCCTAAATATATATATACCCAATACAGGAACACCCAGATACATACACCAAGTTCTCAATGACCTACCAAAAGACTTAGACTCCCACACAATAATAGTGGGAGACTTTAACACTCCACTGTCAATATTAGACAGATCAACAAGACAAAAAATTAACAAGGATATCCAGGACTTGAACACAGATCTGGAACAAGAAGACTTAATAGATCTCTACAGAACTCTCCAAACCAATTCCAAATAATATACATTCTTCTCAGCACCGCATCACACCTACTCTAAAACTGACCACATAATTGGAAGTAAATCACTCCTCAGGAAATGCAAAAGGACGGAAATCATAGCAAACAGTCTCTCAGAGACCACAGTGTAATCAAATTAGAACTCAGAATTAAGAAACTCACTCAAAACTGCACAACTACATGGAAACTGAACAACCTGCTCCTGAATGACAACTGGATAAACAAAGAAATGAAGGCAGAAATAAAGATGTTCTTTGAAATCAACGGGAACAAAGACACAATGTACCAGAATTTCTGGGACACATTTAAAGCTGTGTCTAGAGGAAAATTTACAGCAATAAGTGCCCACATGAGAAGGGAGGAAAGATAAAATTGACACCCTATCAGCAAAATTGAAAGAGATAGAGGAGCAAGATCAAACAAATTCAAAACCTAGCAGAAGACAAGAAATAACTAAGATCAGAGCAGAAATGAAGATAGAGACATAAAAAGCCCTTCAAAAAAATCAATAAAGCCAGGAGCTGTTTTTTTAAAAGATCAACAAAATAGACCACTAGCAACACTAATAAAAAAAGAAAGAGAGAAGAATTGAATAGATGCAATAAAAAATGATAAAGGGGATATCACCACTGATTCCACAGAAATACAAACTACCATCAGAGATTACTACAAACAACTCTATGCACATAAACCAGTACATCTAGAAGAAATGTATAAAATCCTAGGTACTTACACCCTCCCAAGACTAAATCAGGAAGAAGTTGAATCCCTGAATAGACCAATAACAAGGTCTGAAGTTGAGGCAGCAACTAATAGCCTACCAACCAAAAAAAAGTCCAGGTCCAGATGGGATCACAACAGAATTCTTCCAGATGTAAAAAGGAGATCTGGTACCATTCCTTCTGAAACTATTCCAAACAATACAAAAAGAGGGAATCCTCCCTAACTCATTTTAGGAGATCAATGTCATTCTGATACCAAAACCTGGCAGAGACACAATTAAAAAAAACAAAGCATCAGGTCAACATCCATGATGAACATCAATGCAAAAATCTTCAATAAAATACTGGCAAAACAAATGCAACAGCACATCAAAAAGTTTATCTACCACGATCAAGTAGGCTTCATCGTGGGGACGCAAGGCTGATTCAACATATGCAAATCTACAAATGTAATCCATCACATAAACAGAACCAAAGACAAACACCATATGATTATCTCGATAGATGCAGAAAAGGCCTTTGACAAAATTCAACAGTGCTTTAAGCTAAAAACTTTCAAAAAACTAGGTATTGATGGAATGCATCTCAAAATAATAAAAGCTATTTATGACAAACCCACAGCCAATATCACACTGAATGGGCAAAAACTGGAAGCATTCCCTTTGAAAACTGGCACTAGACAAGGATGCCCTCTCTCACCATTCCTATTTAACATAGAATTGGAAGTTCTAGCCAGAGCAATCAGGCAAGAAAAAGAAATTAAAGGTGTTCAATTAGGAAAAGAGGAATTCAAATTGTCTCTACTTTGCAGATGCCATGATTGTATATTTAGAAGACCCCATGGTCTCAGCCAAAAATCTCCTGAAGCTGATAAGCAACTTCAGAAAATCTCAGGATACAAAATCAATGTGCAAAAATCACAAGCATTCCTATACACCAATAACAGACAAACAGAGAGCCAAATCATGAACGAACTCCCATTCACAATTGCCACAAAGAGAATAAAACGAACAAAGAATGTAAAGGACCTCTTCTAGGAGAACTACAAACCACTGTTCAAGGAAATAAGAGAGGACACAAACAGATGGAAAAACATTCCATGCTACTGGTTAGGAAGAATCAACATCGTGAAAATGTCCATACAGCCTAAAGTAATTTATAGATTTGATGCTATCCCCATTAAACTACCATTGACCTTCTTCACAGAACTGGAAAAAACACACTATAACCTTCATATGGAACCAAAAGGGAGCCCGCATAGCCAAGACAATCCTAAGCAAAAAGAACAGAGCTGGAGGCAACACACTACCTGAGTTCAAACTATACTACAAGGCTACAGTAATCAAAACAGCATGGTACTGGTACCAAAACAGAGATACAGACCGATGGAACAGAACAGAGGCCTCAGAAGTAATGTGACACATCTACAACCATCTGATCTTTAACAAACCTGACAAAAACAAGCAATGGGGAAATGATTCCCTGTTTAATAAATGGTGTTGGGAAAACTGCGTAGCCATGTGCAGAAAGCTGAAACTGGACCCCTTCCTTGCATGTTATATAAATATTAACTCAAGATATATCAAATATTTAAACATAAGACCTAACAGCAAAAAAAACCCCAGAAGAAAACCTAGGCAATACCATTCAGGACATAGGCAAAGGCAAGAACTTCATGACTAAAACACCAAAAGCAACGACAACAAAAGCCAAAATAGACATATGGGATTTAATTAAACTTAAGAGCTTCTGCACAGAAAAAGAAAATAATTAGAGTGAACTGGCAGCCAAAAGGATGGAAAAAAATATTGGTACCCTACCCATCTGACAAAGAGCTAATATCCAGAATCTACCAAGAACTAAGACACATTTACAAAATAAAAACAAACAACCCCATCCAAAAGTGGGCAAAGATTATGAACAAAGACTTTTCAAAAGAAGACATTTACACTGCCAACACTCATAAGAAAAAATGCTCATCATCACTGATCATTAAAGAAATGCAAATCAAAACCACATTGAGATACCATCTCACACCAGTTAGAATGGCAATTATTAAAAAATCTGGAGACAACAATGTTGGAGAGGATGTGGAGAAATAGGAACACTTTTACACTGTTGGTGGGAATATAAATTAGTTCAACCATTGTGGAAGACAGTGTGGTGATTCCTCAAGGACCTAGAAATAGAAATTCCATTTGACCCAGCAATCCCATTACAGGGTATATACCCAAAGAATCATAAATCATTCTATTATAAAGATAGAAGCACAGGTGTGTTCATTGCAGCACTGTTTACAATATCAAAGACCTGGAACCAACCCAAATGCCCATCCATGATAGACTGGATAAAGAAAATGTGGCACATATACAGCTTGGAATACTATGCAGCCACAAAAGAGATGAGTTTGTGTTCTTTGTGGGAACATTGATGAATCTGAAAACCATCATTCTTAGCAAACTGACACAAGAACAGAAAACCAAACACCACATGTTCTCACTCATAGGTGTCTGCTGAATAATGAGAACACATAGACACAGGGAGGGGAACATTACACACTGGGTCTGTTGGGGGAGTGTGGGGCTAGGGGAGGGATAACAGGAGTTGGGGAGACTGGGGAGGGATAATATTGGAAGAAATACCTGAAGTAGGTGACAGGAGGATGGAGGCAGCAAACCACCATGGCAGGTGTGTACCTATGCAACAATCCTGCAAGATCTGCACATGTACTCCAGAACTTAAAGTATAAAAATTAAAAAAAAATAGTCTTGCCAAGTAATTCAGCAATTGTACTACTGGTAACTTACACAAATAATTTGAAAACTATGTCCACACAAATACTGGCAAATAAATGTTTATAGCAACTTTAATAATAATTGCCAAAACTTGGAAGCTACCAAGATGTCCTTCAATAGGTAAATAAATAAATAAACTCTGGTTCATTCATATAATAAATATTACTCTCCAAAAAAAAAAGAAGAAATTAGCCATCAAGCCACAAAAAGACGTGGAGGAAGTTTAAATATATGTTTTCACATAAAAGAGGTAAATTTGGAAAAAACTATATACTCTATGATTTCAACTTTATGAAAGTCTGGAAAAGGCAAAACTATAGAGAGAATCAATGCTAAGTGTTTGTTGGGGGAATGAGATGAGGAATAAAAGAAGAAATAAATAGGTAGAACACAGAGAATTTTCAGTGCAGTGAAACTATTCTGTATGAAACTGTAATGGCAGAAACAGGACATTTTTCATTTCTCTAAACTGATAGAACAATACAACCCACAGTCTGAACACTAATGTAAACTATTGACCTTCATTAATAATAACAAGTCCATATTGGTTCACCAATTATAACAAATGCACCCTAAAAGTGGAAAATGTTAATAATAGGGCAAACTGTGTGCTAGGGAGAGCTAGCACATGAGGACTGTCTGCATTTTTTTTAGCTTATTTTCATTTTAATGCCTTCATAAGAGACTTCATTGTAAAAGGCAGTGTTCTGGGGTACATGTGCAGGTTATGCAGGATTGTTACATAGGTATACCCATGCCATGGTGGTTTCCTGCATCCATCCCCCAGTCATCTATGTTAGGTATTTCTCCTAATGTTAGCCCTTTCCAATTCCCCCACCCCCTGCTATCCCTCCCCTAGCTCCCCTACCACCCAGCACACCTCAGCGTGTGATGTTCATCTCCCTGTGTCCATGTGTTATCATTGTTCAATTCCCACTTTTGAGTGAGAACATGCAGTATTTGGTTTTCTGTTCTTGTGTCAGTTTGCTGAGAATTATGGTTTCCAGGTTCATCCATGTCCCTCCAAAGGACATGAAATCATCCTTTTTATGGCTGGATAGCATTCCATAGTGTATGTGTGTCACATTTTCTTTATCCAGTCTATCATGGATGGACATTTAGGTTGGTTTCAGGTCTTTGCTATTGTAAACAGTGCTGCAATGAACATATGCGTTCATGTGTCTTTATAACAGGCGATTTATAATTCTTTGTGTATTTACCCAGTAATGGGATTGCTGGGTCAAATGGAATTACTCTTTCTAGATCCTTGAGGAATCACCACATTGTCTTCCACAATGGTTGAACTAATTTATAGTCCCACCAACGGTGTAAAAGCATTCACATTTCTCTACATCCTCTCCAGCATCTGTTGTCTCCTGGTTTTTTTAATGGTTTCCATTCTAACTGGCTTGAGATGGCATCTCAATGTGGTTTTGACTTGCATTTCTCTAATGACCAGTGATGATGAGCTATTTTTTTTGCAAGTTTGTTGGCTGCATAGATGTCTTCTTTTGAAAAGTGTCTGTTCATATCCCTTGCCTACTTTTTCAGGAGTTTCTTTTCTCTTGTAAATTTAAGTTATATATAGATTCTAGATATTACCCCTTTGTAGAATGGGTAGCTTGCAAAAACTTATTCCCTTTCTGTTGGTTGCTGGTTCACTCTAATGATTATTTTGCTGTGCAGAAACTCTTAAGTTTAATTAGATCCCTTTTGTCTATATTGGCTTTTGTTGTGATTGCTTTGGTGTTTTAGTCATGAAGTCTTTGCCTATGCCTATGTCCTGAATGGTATTGCCTAGGTTTTCTTCTAGGGTTTTTATGGTGTTAGGTCTGTACTTATGGCCCACTTTTTTTGTAACAATAAAACTTCTTCAAATAACAAAATATATTTTTAAGAAAGAGAATAATTCATTAGACCAGCTAGAATTTACTTCACAAATTCAAAATGGGGCTTATTATTCAAAACACAATATAACTGACTATATTAAAAATGTTAACAAACCATCTAATCATCTTCTTAGAAGCAGAAAATCTCATCTTACAAAATTCAGAATCCATTACTGATTTAAAATAAACACTTAGGAAGCTAGGAAACGTCCTCAGTTTAATAAACAGCATAGATGAAAAACATACAGATAAAATACTTAATGTTGAAATAGTGAATAATTACATGCTAGAAATCAGAATTAAGACAAGGATGTCTGCTTTCACTATTGTTCAGCATTTTAGTGGAAGTTCTAGACAGGGAAATAAGGCAAGAAAGAGAAATAAAAGACTTCTCAATTGAAAAGGAACAAATCAAGTCTTTTTATTCCCAAACGATATGATCAGGTATGTATAAAATCAGATGGATTCTACAAAATAACTACTTCAACTAATAAGTGAGTTTAACAAGTGTTAGGTTATAAAATCAATGCAAAACATAAACTATGTTTGTACAGATTAGTAGGGAATAAGTAGACATTGAAATATGTGAAGTATAATATTTATATTAAACATGAAAATTTAGTGATAAATTTGATAAAAGATGTGCAAGTCCTTTACACTAAAAATCGTAAAATACCTCAACAAAAATAAAAGACTTAAATGGTGAATGTATTATATCCTATCATAGTCATAGGCCAGAATACTCAATATTGAGTAAGATATCAATTCTTCTCAAATTATCTATAGTGTTCTGGAATCCCAGTAAAAATCCTACAAGTGTTTTTTATTGAAATTGATAAACTATGTCTATAATTAATATGGAAATGCAAATTGCATAAAATAGCTTACTAGCTTTGAATTAAAAGATAGAAATGGAGAACTAATTCTACCTGATTAAAGACTTATTATAAAGCCACAGAAATTAAGACAATGTAGTATTAACATAAAGATAGACAGACCAATGGAATGGCATAAAGAGCTCAGAAAGAGTTCCTCAGATAAATGAACTGGTTTTCAACAAAAATGCCAGACAATTTATTGGTGAAACGTTAGTCTTCCCAACAAATGGTACTGAAACAATTCCATATTCATATTTTTTAAAAATGTATTTGATTTGTACCTTGTACTATAAAGATTAACTCAAAATGGATCATAGAGCTAAGTGCAAAATGTGAAACTCCCAAATTTCTGGAGGAAAACTCAAGAGCAAACCTTTGTGAACTTATTTTATGAAAATATTCAGATATAATAATAAAAATATACTCTGTCAAAAAAGATCGATATACTAAACTTCAGCAAAACCAAGCATGTAACCATAGCAAGTGTTGCTAAGGATGTAGAGTATCTGGAGCTCTTAAACAGTTATGGTGGAAATATTAAATTGGGAAACTTTTAAAAATTATTGGACATTTCTTAAGAAATTAAGAGATAGACATACTATATGATCCACTCATTCAAATCTTAACTAATGTAACACATGTCTATAGAAAGAGTTTTATGTTAATGTTTTAGAAGCTTTATTTGTAAGAGCCACAAACAGGAAACATTTCAGATATCCATTAATAAATGAATGGAAAAAACATTGTAATAAAGCTATAACCATAGAATACCTACATCAAAAGAGTTAACTATTGATAACCGCCACAATATGAATGAATAACAAAGTAAAAATGCTGAGCCAAAGAACATAGGCAAAAACTAGTATACACTGTCTGCTTCAGTTTATTTGAGACCCTATATATTTCATACAAATCTGTAGTAACATAAAACAGAAGAGTGATTGACAGGTGGGAGTAAGAATGCTCAGAGACTTGAAGGAAAAGATTATAAGAGAACAGAAAGTTTTTTCAGTGATGAATAATTTCATTATCTTGATTGTGACAATAATTTCACAGGTAGGTACACATGTTAAAACTTATCAAATTGTACCTTTGAAGTAACTGCAGTTAATTGTTAATATATCTCAATACAGCTGTTTGGTTTCTTTTTAAAGACAGGTAGTTTAGATGACAATCAGAATTTAACGAGTAGACTTTCTCCCAGAGCAAGGGATAAAACTGACAATACATATTTTTAAAATTAATATGAATGCCTTCATTTAGATATAAACTCAGTTGCACAACTACTTGGTCTTCAAAGCTTTGTTTAAAACAAATTTCAAAAAGATAGTTAATCCATTTCTACCAGGTGCCCTTTAGAAAGCCAAAATTATCTACTGTATTTATTTATGTTATTTTTTTAGACAGGGAGTCTGTCACCTGGAGTGTGGTGGCATGCCCACGGCTCGCTGTAGCCTTGACCTCCAGACGATCAAGCAATCCTCTTGTGTGAGCCTCTCAATTAGCTCGGACCACATGTGTGCACCACCACCCCTGGCTAATTGTTTAATTTTTTTGTAGAGGCAGGTTTTTACCAGTTTGTCCAAGGTGGTTTTGAAATTCTCTGCTCAAGCTATCCACCCACCAGCCTTCTGAAAGGCTGAGATTATAGGCTTGAGCCACTGAACCAACCCATCAACTGTGTTTATTTAGTAAATGGCATTAATTCCCAAATGTTAAAAATGAATTAAATAATCCCCAAATGTTAAAAAGCCTTTTTTTTTTTTTTTTTGAGACAGAGTTTTACTCTTTCCCAAAGACTGGAGTTCAGTGGTGTGATCTTTGCTCACTGCAACCTCCGCCTCCTGGGTTAAATGATTGTCCTGTCTCGGCCTCCCATGTAGCTAGGATTACAGGCATGTGCCACCACACCCAGCTAATTTTTTGTATTTTCAGTAAAGACGGGGTTTCACCATGTTGGCCAGGCTGGTCTTGAACTCCTGACCTCAAGCAATCCACCTGCCTCAGCCTCCCAAGTTGCTGAAATTACAGGTGTGAGCCATCATACCCAGCCAAGACGTTTTGTCTATATACATGTGCTCCTCAAAATTGAAAAAAAAAAATCGAACTAAATAGCAAGAGGAATTTATAATCTATTACACAGTTATTTAAGACAAGTAGCAAGAAAATCCTGAAGTTTAAAGAAATGGCAATGCCATAGAAAAATTATGGTATTAAGTGTAAATATCTCAAGGTACAAAATTTAACTTTCATGTTTAAGTGAAACTATTTCTGCTCAAAACAGTAAACATAATATAAAATTACTGATGATGGCTATTTGATTTGAGTGGTTTTACATTTACTTTTAAAATGTGTTTACTTTTAAAATTTTGCATTATGGAAATTTACCAATTTTTACAACCCAATCTGCTACAAAATTTCTTATGAGAATTCCACAGATTTAACTGCTATAGAGGAATTCAAATTCACTGAAGACAGAAATTCAGTAAGATGCATTTTTGAAACACAAGTACATAGAAGAATGCCCTGCACTTGAATGAAACTTGATAAATGTTTGTAGAATTGAATTCACTTTAGATTATATGTGTTCTCATTGAATATTGTTTTCAATGCAACAACATTTACTTTACTATACTTTATATTTCAAAATGACCAGCTTGCTCACAGACTACTACAGTCTAGAATGCAAGGAGCATGCTATATATAGATACTTCATGTCTCTAGCAAACTGCATATATTTTATTTATTGTAGGTTCTCAGTAAATTAAGAGTCCATTTTAAAGCACCATTTTTAAAATGAGTTAAATAAAGTGATTTTGAAATTTCCATTGCATTCAAAAAAGTACTCCAAAATCCTATTTTAGTTACATGTTTTAAAATTCATTTTTAGTCATTTTAACATGTGAACAAAATATTTTGTCTGACTGGACATTGTTCATCTGCTACAATGCAAAAAGACTATTTTAACCTGCAAAACATAATATAAACCTTTGGTATCACCTGTTCTTACAACTGTGTGACTGTATAGTCTAACGACTGCTTCCTTTTACAAAAAACTCTTCCTCACTGTCCTAAGTCAGCAGAAAATTAAGAGAAAATATATAAAGGTTGGAGGGAATAATTGCTAAGCCTGCAATGTTGCTATTGCCCTTTGTAACAACAGGGAAGCTACTTAACTCAAATTTGTCTTAGTGCTATTAAACTATGGTACATTCATTATTCTTCACAACAACAAAATCCCCTTGTAATCAGGTTAGAGTTGAGAGAATGTGGTTGAATTCTAAACATGAAGCTTTTTTAATGTGGTTGACTTGGCAAGGTTTACTATGCATTTCATCACTAGATGTTGTCATGCATGTTAATTTTTCTTTTTTTATGTATCAGTTCACTCTTTTCTAATTAATTCACATTTAGAGCATCTGACTGATCACAGGAGACAAATTTGTAATTAAATCAGACTGCTCATAGAGGCAAGTATTTTTAATTTAAAAAAAAAGAGAGAGAAGAAATACTATTGATGATTTTCTCAAGAACTATAATGGATCCCTTACTGTCATTTTACCACTACATGAAATTCCCTCTTCAAAGTCATTAATGACCTCAGTGTTGCTGAATCCAATGGTAGTTCATCAGCCAAAATTCTTTTGACTCTTTAGCAATGTTTTATCCCAAAACTCCATCTTTGAAAATTATTTTGCCTTGATTTCAGTGTATACTTTCTTTGTATAGTTTCCTCTCACCTTGGTGCGTGTACTTTCCCAAAATATTTTTGAATCCTTTCATTTATTTACCCATTTCTTGGGTATCATTTTTCTAATTCTGCTATTACCATCTTCCCCTTTAACTCTAGTGGTTAGTTTTGCCCTCTCCTATGGGTTCATAACCATTTATACACAAATGATTCTGGAATCTATATTTACATGCAGAACTGCAAAAGGCATGCATACCAACCAAGAAGAAGGCAAGTCCAACCATTCAGAGTGAAAACTCACCATAAATGATAGGAAAGGCCAGGCTATTGAGCACTGACAAGCAGCCTTGTCTGTAAACCAGACCTTTTTCTTCTGAGCTCCAACCCTGATCTTAGACATTTCAAGAATAGAACCTTAAAACTAAGTGTGTCAGTGATCTATTGCAGTGTTAAAAACCACTCCAGGAATTTGTGGTTTGAAGCCAACATTTATGAGTCTGTGGCAATTTTGCAGATTTATACCAGGCTTACTTTATCACAGTGGGCTTCCTCCTTTGTCAGCATATGAGCTTGGATGGGGTCTGGCTAGTCTACATGGCCTCGCACGAAGTAAGTCAAGTTGATCTACTTTTCTCTCAGATCTCTCTAGCAGGCTAGTCCTAGTTCATTGTGAGGGTAGCAGGGCAGATCCAAGAAAGGAAGACTGTACAAATACATTTTCAAGCTTCCACTTTTGCCACCATCCCAAAATGAATCACATCACCAAACCCAAAGGTCATTGAGGACATTAATGTAATCTATTGACCCAATTCAACATATCAATATTACTACTTACTATTTCTTTACCTTTTCTTCCAGAATATGGGCCTCCTATATTATTTTCCAACTGGATCACTGTCACCTACATAGTCATTATTCTTGACTTTTGTTTGTCTCAACTGCCTACACTTAGTAAGTCACAAAATTCTGTTGATTCTACCTAACAAACATCCATTGCTTTCTCAAGTTTCCTCCACATATACTGCTGCTATGGTGAGCTCTCATCTTTCACCTCAATTCTCTAATTGACCGTCATCCCCAGATTTGACCCCCCCAGTATCTATCTTTTACATAGAAACCACTTTGGTTCAGATCTTTCTGAACTATAAATATTACCAGGAAACAGCATACAAGCAGTTTTTTTATTGCTCATAGCATAAACTTCACAGATGACTCATAGGAACTTTCATGATTGGGTACTTATATTCCAACCTTCATTTCTAGGTACTCATTTTCTCGAATTTTATTATCCAGTTATAATGAATTACATTTAGTTGTTTTGGATACACCACACACTTACTTGCATGTGTTACTTTTTGGCTAGAGCACACCCTTACATGACTAATAAGGAAAAGAGAGAATTAGTTGTGTTCTAAATACACATCCAAGAAGTTAATCTAGGATTTGAAATTTCCTGAATGTAAGCAAGAAATAAAGTAATTTTACCCACAGCTAATTACTATAGGTAAATGGTGTTCCACTATCAATTGTTGAGTAACAACCAATCCAAACTTAGTGGCATAAAACAATTACAATTTAGTATGCTAACAGAATCCATGGGTCAGATACTTGGACAGAATACAACAGAGATGGCTTATTTCTGCTCTGGAACCTCAGGTGAAAGCTTCAAATGCACACAAAGTTCCTAAATCCTAGCTATCCCACCTTACTTGCCCTATATGAGCCGCAGCAAGCATAAATGTAGAACCGCAGCTTTCCCTTCCCTGTCCCCACAGGAAACTCCCTCTGCAGCCCTGCATGGCTGCCTTTTCTCCTTTGTAGCTATAAATAGCCAAAAGTTCTGCCTTCCATCTTTCCCAGTATAATTGTGTTGTGTTCCACCATCAAAGTGATGGCAGCAGTGGCCCATCTAGAGTGGCCGCTGCCATGATATCCCTTCTGAGTTAGCAGGGCGGGAACCTCTTGCTCCTCAGGTACAGCTGTAGCCACCCAGCCATAGCTACAGACAAGGGAATCCCTGTGCTCTTGGGGGCTAGGAGCAGGCAAGAGCCTCACTCTTCTGGATGCAGCTGTAGCCACCCAGCTGCAGCTGTAGACCCAGGCATCTCTGCACTCTTGGGACCCAGGAAGGCCCCCCTCCCTATGCAGGCTCAGAGGTGCCTGCTTCCACTGCCTGGATTCTCCCCACTCTTGGTACCTGCCCAAGCTTGGAGCAGAGTTGAGGCCAAGCCTAGGCACTGTTGTAACCTGGCTGGGTGTGTGCACACTCGGGGCAGCACTAACATGCTAGCTCTCTGCTTTCTCGGCCCCCTCCAGACTTTGGCCACCAATGAGCATGAAATGGAGGCTGACGGTAGCTCAGCCCTGGCCTGCAGGTGCCCTCGGCACAAACTGCCTAGGAGCCATGAACAGTGACAAGACACAGACAGACATCTGGGCAGAAAGGAGTAGGTCCCTAGTGAAACCCCAGCTTCAGGCCCAGGGTAGGCCTGAGGCCGGGGGTCGGGCTTCCAGCCCCACAGACTGGAGTGGAAGCTCATGCTACTTCTTCCGGGCCTACCCATAGCCACCCATAGACCAATCAGCATGCACTTTCTCCCCTCCAAAGCCTGTAAAAACTCTGGACTCAGCCAGACTTGAAGAGACAATGGGACAACCTGTCTGTGTGGAGGAGTCTCCACAGGGTCTCCTCTCTGCTGAGAAATGAGAAGACGATGGAATGACCAGCTGCAGAGAGGACCTACCCACCCCAAGGTCTTCTCTCTGCGGAGAGCTTAACACCCATCAGGACACCCTGGCTGCGGAGAGGAGCTTCCCTCTGTGGGTCTCCTCTGAGCTGGTCTATTGCTCAATAAAGCTCCTCTTCACCTTACTTACCCCCAATTGTTCGCACACTGCATTCTTTGTGGACACAGGAAAAGAACTCGGGATCCACTGAATGCCAGGGCTGAAAGAGCCATAACACAAACATGGCTGAAACATGCCCCTTGCTCACCACGTTGTGGGTGACAAGAAGGAGAGAAGAGAGATAGCCCTTCAGAAAGCCCAGATCTAGGAGCTCCTCAAACCAGGCTGTGACATCCTCTTTGGGGCTCTGTGGTTCCTGGTATCTCCAAGCTTCCAGGTGCCACCTCATTCCCCAGTGCCAGCCGTGGAAGCTGCTTGTGGTATCCCTGGCACAGTCAAAGACTCACAGGGAGCCAGCCAGTGTCCATACTGGCACCTGGAGCTGCCTGCCCCACCACAACCAGCGTGCCTGTCTGTGCACAGTGGTTGGACCCCAGGCTCACTCGCTAACACACCCTTCACCACTCTGCTCTCCCTTGAAGGCATGGGATCCAGGCTGGTAGCGCAAGCTGACCGCATTCTGTCAGGCTGAGTGGGCCCAAGAAAAACTCAAGCAATGGCACCACTGGCCACAGAGGTTTTCTAACTGGAAAAGCAACACCTCAAATATCCTGTCACAAAAAGAATCTTTAAATTATATAAAATAGCAAGTCTTTCCTCATTTTCAACACAGTAAATATTAAACCTACACATACACAAATATATACTATACTTATGTCAGCTTTCTCATATATGTTTCTATATATATGCATATAAGTATATAAGTAAAGACTTTAAAATATTACTATGCTTCAATCGGTAGAATGCACCTGACAGAATAGGAGCACCATCATCTAGGACAAGCACTGCCACTTAAGGTTCCAGCTCCCTTTCTAACCTTATGCATTTCAAGGATATAACTTCTTTTCTAACAACAAGCAGCCAGAAAGAACAGACAATAAAATACAGATAAGACATCACAGGCACAGAGGGAGGGGAGAAAGTCTCTTGGGTAACCACTAAACTTCACATTCATACAATGGGCCCGAGTAAAACAGTAGACCCTAATAAGTGCATTCCTTTCTCTTTAGGTACACTAAGATAGGGAAGCTAAAAGCAGACTTGGGGTATACACCTGCAGCTGCAGGAAAATATATGGGAAAAGACACAAAACTCTCCCTCCCAGATAAGCAAGACAAAGAAATGTGGAAACATTCCAATCCTGTGATAAGGTCTCCTGCCCTGAACCCTTAAAAGCTCTTAGTCGGTAAGAGAGAGTGCCTCTGACCTAACTTGGCCAGAAGCCCCCTCTCAGGTTTATTACCAAAATAAACCTGCCTTTGACTGTTGAACCACTTTTCATGTTTCTTTCCTCCTTCTGTAATTCTTACAGGGCAGAGAAGAGATGGAGAGAAATTCAAGATAGTTCCTCAAAACCTATTTATTAAAGTTTGAGTGAGTTAGCATAGTAATGCTTCAATTCAGCCATAAATAATAGAACTGGAGTGACAGTAAAATAATGAAAGTGAAACCATTCTTGGTTATAATTTTACTTGAAAGTAGGAAATACAGACATAACAATTTACTACATATTGAGAGATTAACTTTAAATATTTAAGTCTATTTTTTGCCAGAATTTTTTTTAATAAAGAATACTTTTAGTTTCTAGAAATCTTCTCAATTCCCATAAGTTGTAACTTTGCTGAATCTATGCCTTATCACTTACAGACTTAAATAAAAGTGATTACCTATAGGACCTCTAAAGTACCATTGAGATATGAACTATTTTATTTGATCAAAACCAGATATATCATCTAATAATAACTAACCCATATGCTCTTCCACTGTTGGTATATGAAAATCTAGGCAATACACGTAAGCTTATTCTAGGCTAGCAATTTTCAAATTACACTTTCTAAGACTCTAGAGGTTCCTTTAGGAGGCCTACAGGCCTACTCGGGGAATGAATGTGTAGCACTTGAGGCTCCTATGTCAGTTATTTGTTGCTACAGTAACACTGCATAAAAACCAGCCACAAAACTCAGTGTCATAAAATATTGTTTAATACCCATGTGTCTGGAGTCATTTAAGTCAGTTAGGTAGATCTATTTATTAGAGCTGTGCCTGCTCATGTGTGTGCAGATTCCTCACTGTCGACTATCTGAGCTGGCCTTGTCTCTATTTTTTGCATATTCCTTAACCTCCTCTAGTACTTAGAAAGCTATTGGTAGTATATCCTGCTAACCGTGATGACCTAAGTGTAGGTATAATACCAAGCTTCAATGCATTAGACCATTTCAATCATCTGCTATCATCCAGTTGATCAATACAAATCATACGACTGACTCACATACAAAAGGATGGTGGTGCAGGTCACACCATCTAAGGTAAGAGGACACTGCAAAGTTCTATAACAAAAAGCACAGATATAAGGTGAAGAAAAATTGAAGATCATCAGTTCAACATCTCTATAGTGCCTTAATACAAAGTACTTTTATCTATTTCATATATTGGACTACACAGCAAAATGGCAACTGAAAAAGAAATTCTATTTTTTTTAAATATATGAAAATATTGTAGGCAAAACTGTGCCAAATTCCTCGAACTCTCCCTACTTAACCTGAATCTTCTTGTACTTATTTCACTTTCCAGATAATAATTTTGACAGCAAACTACATCTACCACATATAGAGCTGGCACTCTGCCTGACTCCTATCCTATAATTTTATAACTCTGCACTTGCAAAAAAGTCTTTGTTCTATTTTTTTTCTTACTCATCTTTCTTCTTCAGTCGTTCAATGCCTGTGCTATGATAAACTTCTCAAACCTAAATCCAAAAGAAAAACACTATTTTTTGTATTTCTAAATCAATGCTGGGCTAGCCTCAATTCTCTCACAGTGGAATGAGCAGAAGAGATTAGGATGTTATGTTTCTTGAATTCTTTTCCTGTGTGTGAACTGGTCCCCAATTGTGCTATTTACCACTTAGCCTTTAAACCATTTGGGTCTGTCAATTGCTTCCATATGCTATAGGGTTTCAGTGGTACAACACATATTGCAACAAGGAACCACGAAATGCTATTCTCCTTAGGAAACCAAATTTGTATAGCCCACCACAGTGCAAATTACCATCTCTGCTTCTTTATAATTTCTTTGACTTATCATTGATTCACATGCATTCACTAATAATTAAACTAGAGCGAGTAGTTCCTTGATGAGAATTTCAGTCCCCCACAAGAATGACATAGAAAATAACCACAATTATATTGATTACTTACCATGTGCTATTTTTCAGTATCATTTCTCTGTTCTTATAATACCTTAAAATATGATTATCATTTTTCCTTTTGACAGATGATAAAATGGTGATTTTTGGGGATGAAATAACTAGACTAATTTCATAGAAGTAGTAAATTTTGGAGAAACACAATTTTGTTTTATTTCTTCCTTAGGTTTATGATTCAGATTTATGATGGAGTTTTCAAAAAAAAAAAAATTATCAGTTTCTCTTTCTGTTTCCAAGGGCAAATACACAAATATAGCCAAGTATATACATTTGATCCAAAAAACTGTATTCATTAGCTTCTGGTGGTGTGCGAAGTGTAGCCAGAGATGCTGGAGAGCAAGACCCGACAGAAGCATGGTCCTGCCACCCACAGCTTACAGACAACCTCAGACACCTGTTGGAATGTACTTGCTCCAAGCCTGTACCACCTACAAATATTCTCCTCATTCACAAGCAAAGAAAATGTTCGTGAAAACTATAAAAATGTTACTGTTGCTGAGATGACCAAAAGAAAGCTATTTTAAAAAGATAAAAATACAATGTCTGAAACACCATATCCATGATGAAGGATACCTACAATTATTATCTAATTTTCAGTGTTTTAAACTCTGCCTATTTCTCTAGCTTAAGAGTATTGTTTTTTCTTATTTAAACTTTACAGGGTATCCTATGAAAGTACTATCCTTTTCCAAAAGCACTGAAATCTTAAATCTGGAGACATGATTAAAAAAGGCTGAAAACTATTGTTGTAGTAAGTCTTCAGGGATTCCCTATTTTGCTTAAGCATAAACACTAAATATAATTATATTTTAAAAAGTAATTTTTGCCGTATCATTACAAATGTTAACGATTTTTCTATGACAAGCATTTGATTTGCTCACTCTAGTATGAATTTCTATTATTTTTACATAAATGATATATAAATCAGTATATAAGAAGAGGATTGGCTAGTATTCTCAAAAAAAATGAATATGGATGCTCTGATCTTTTCTTTCAATAAACTATTTAAAATATTTCAAATGGCATTCAATTGAAAAGTTATCCATTATGTCATAACACTTTACATCAAATGATTATCACAAAATTTAAAAGAATAGAAAGCCAGACAAACATACATAAAAACAAAGAACTCTATGGGAAAAATCAATTTAAATCTTTGTGAGAGGCCTGGAGGAGGGGAGTCACACAAAAAGGAGGGAAAAATACCATGCTGCTTTTCATTGACTTGAAGCAGCTGCCACTTAAGCAATTACAGTGTAGGCATTCCTTGAGGAGCAGATGAAAATTTCCACATGTAAATTGGTTGATTGCAAATCCTTTCAGAACTGCTACTGTTATTTGTAACCTCCAACTCACATAGGCTAATTGTTTACAATATGATGTTAGGGAAATGATTGCATTTATCGTTGATAAAGTTTAGAAATAAAGAGGTCAAGGAGTGACCGAGTTACTTAAAAAACAAGGAAAGCTCCAAAGTACTCCCTCTTTAAATTGTACTTTATCCTCACTTATATTATTTATTCTATTTATCCATTCAGTAAACTGCAATTATTTGGGAAGAAACTTAGTAGGCACTCAGTTTTTGAAACATTAAACTAATGAAAGGTAAATGCTTCAAAGAGACAACTCTAGGGAGTCATTTCCTAGATTTCAATACAGCTACAATGAAATTTCAAACAGAAGAATAAAAATCTTTGTTTTAAGCAAATCCAATATACAAAAAGTCCAAATTTTAATAAGAATAAATGTTGATTATTTGTACTAGAAATGAATTCTTCATTATAAAAATTGCTTCCCATAAAAATCACTGTAATGGTGAACTACTTGACTATCTTAATAAGAGTTTATATAAAATAAAAATATATATTTATCTGTGGTATAATTTTCCTAATCCTTTTCCCCAGATGACCCATTTGCTAAGATGATACTTAAATGAGACTGGACAACAAAATTTACCCACTCATACCAGACTATTATTAATAGCAGCAGCAAATCCATACAAGTCTACATCAACTCAATTCTTGCCTTTTTGGAAGAAAGAATTTGACTCAGGGGCATAGGGCAGATGTAGAGACCTAGGCAAGTTTTAGAACAGGGGTGAACTTTTTAACTTTTTGTTAAAAAGTTTTAGAGCAGGAACAAAATGAAGACAATTGGGAGAGGGCCAAACAGGCAGCTTAAAAGATCCAAATGCCTCGCCCGACCCTTGACGTGGGGTTTTTCATACCTTGGCATGACTCTGGGGTTTGCATTTCTTCTCCCCCGATTCTTCCCTTGGGGCTGGCTGTCCGCACGTGCAGTGGCCTCACAGCACTTGGGAGAGGCCATCTGTGCAGCGTGTTTGCTGGAGTTGTGCACACGCTCATCTGAAGCGTCTTTCTCTTATCTGCAGAGCATTCTAGAGGAATCTTATAAACCAGTTAAAACGCCATTTTGCCTCTTAGTGCGCATGCCTTAACTCACTCACTCCCTCACCTGAGGTCTCACTGGGCCACTGCTTATTATTACCAGCGTCAGGTGTTTTCTATCTCGGGAGACTGAGTTTTCCTAGCACTGGCTGCAACTAATTATTATCTTAGCGAGACAGTTTAATAACTGCCTGACCATCACCTGATGGTTGCCCAATTGTCTTGGAGTAGAGCTCTCCCTGCTCTGATCATGTCAGCCTAGCTTCCTACTCTAACAGGACTATTTGAATAACTGCTTTTAAAAGACTCATCTTTTGAAGTATTTGCTTTGCAGCCTGAGATAGGTATGAACAAAAGCAGAGCCAGATTACTTAACACAATAGGGGGATTAGAGAGGTTTTGAGATAATAATGTAGAGGATGAAAGAGAATGAAGAGTGGAAAATAATTGTTGAAATAGAACCAAAGGCCTACAATGGGGATTTAATACAATGATTTTTCAGCATGTCATTACTTCTAGGTCTTCTTTGTGGGATGCTGGAAATTAAACCCTGAGCCGGCCCTCAATGTGAATACAGAAAAAAGTAGACTATTCACAGGGAGACTCAATGGAAAATGTGTACATTAGCCAGAATTAATGCTCTGATCAATTCATGAAATATTTTTAAACACTAATGGCAGATCTAGAAAGGTCTTACAATTACTTAGGTAAATATAATAGAGCCCCTCCCTACCTCTCTGTATGAATGACAGGCATGAATATAATAGATAGGGTTTAGGATGCAAGATCTCAAAATATTTAAAGCTGAAAGAATTTGAGCAAACCACAGAAGAAGAGATGTCTCTCTGACTTTCCCCTGCCCTTTCTTCCAGAAGCAAGTCATAAAAACTGGGGTTTTCTGGCCTTCTCTTAAAATAGGTTATAAAAGCTTCATGTGAGAGCTGCCCTCCTCATATCCAGAGAAATGAGCATTTTTGTCTTTGAAGACTCAAGGAAATAGAGAAGAAACAGAGTAAGCAGATTCTAATATGTTTCCCTCGGTTTACTTCCACTAGATCATGTTCCATTTTATCATATTTCTCCACGATTCTGCATTCGACATCAAACCTAGCATAAAAATATTCATGTTTGACTGTTTCTTTGGGTCTTCCCTTACGAAGGCTCCAGTGTCACCTAAAACTTATAATAAATAACAATCATCCCTCAATATCCACAGGACATTGGCTTCAGAACACCTAAGGATATGAAAATTTCAGGGTGCTCAAGTCCCTGTTATAAAATGGCACATAATCTATGCACATCCTCTCATATACCTTAAATAATCTCTAGATTACTTATAATTCTAACATACTATAAATGCTATATAAATAGCTGTTATACTGTATTGTTTTTATATAAATTATTTTTATGTTGCATTGCTATTTATTTTGAATATTTTTGATTCATGGTTGATTAAATCTATGGATATGAAACCCACAGGTATGGAAGGTAGACTGTAAATCTGTGTGCTTTTCTCTTGTTAACCTGTCTTTTGTCCTAAGAGCATCAGTCATGAACCTAAAACCTTTTACCTGGGTAAAAGAAAAGCAATTTTCCTCCTTTATATCATCATAAACTGACCTCGTTTTGAAAATAGACAAATATACAAAGTTCTAGAAAGAGAGAAAAAAAGCAACTCAGACTTTCTGAGGAGATTAGGAAAATATCATGGAAGGTTGCAGGGGAGGAACAAATTTTCCCCTATGCTTTTATTAATGGCTGGGGGATCTGTGAATTAAACTGACAAGCAGATTAACAAAAAAAAAGGTTTACATATTTATTGATTTTTAATTTTACATGCACCATGGCATTATTTAAAAAAATTAATTCTAAAACAAGAAGCAAGATTTGGGAACTTATATGCCATGTTAATAAGGGAAAGAGGGGAGATTAAGGTCACTTATGGGAGAGAAAAATGAATTTTAGGAAATAAATGTGACCTTATAAGAATAAACGAGAGACAGACTTTGTGGCAGTAACTGTCTGGGTTTGGTACCAACTTCTCATCTCTTGTCCTATGACAAGAGTCAATTTTTTCCTAGTTAATGAGATTTCCTGGGAGGGAATTTGGAAAATGTAAATTTTTTTTGAGGATATATTTTTAGGCAGATAAGGGGGCCTTCGCAGAAAGCCTCTTCGTTCGTTGATTCTCGAATGTCTTCAGCTCAAGATAATCTTTACGGCATTGTGGCATGTTCTGTACCCTTTCAAGATCAGATTAAGTTCATTTGTAGTAAGAGAACTGTAGACTAGATGAGTTAAAGAAACAAAGACAGAGAAATGCATACGGTGCACGTAGACAGACTGCAAAAAATGAGAAAAACATAAGAATAAATGTGTGAAAGCCGCCATAAAGTTAAATTCCACAGAGTGATTATGCAAGCTTTGAGCACATAACACAAGCCTCAAACTGTCAGAAGATGAGAAAAACTCCAATAAGAATAAGAGTACTAAAGGCTTTGTGCAGTGCGTTTCACATTGTGGACTTCAATACTTCATAAACAGATATAATAATGAAACAAAATGAGTTCTGGATCATGGGCTAAACCTATGACCACAAACAGGAGAGCAAATCTTGAGAAATGCCCTCCTGCCAATGCACGTAGAAGAAGGAAGAATCTTGATGAAGTTCAGAACACGCTATTCCGAAACATGGCACTTTGACATACTCAACGGGTGAAGGAATTTGAGAAAATCACAGAAGCAGGAAGGTGATGCAGATTTTTCTTGTCCATCTTCCCTACAGCAATTTATGAAAACTAGGGAGGATTTTCTGAGCTGCTCCTGAAGCAGTTTATAAGATCTTCATTTGAGAGATGACTTCTCTATACCTGGATAAATGGGTATAGGGAGAAATATCCATTTTCGTCCTATTATATTTTTCCATGAGTCTGAGATTTTTCATCAAATTTAGCAAAAGAAATACTCAGATGTCACTGTTTCTTCAGGACTTTATTTCCTTACATGGGCTCTCATGCAGGTACAACATATTCAGTAAATCTGTATGCTTTTCTTTTGTTAACTTGTCTTTTCCTATAGGGGCCTCACACATGAACCTAACATGGGTAGAGGAAATTATATTTTTTCTCCCTGCAGTTTTCCCACGTTCACAACTCAATGGTTTCCATATACATTTTTGCTTTATTGAAATGAGAAGAGTTGTTTCTTATTCTTCAAACATCCACATGAATAGAACTTCACAAACATGCATCTTCGCACACATCCAAAACATGATAGACTGTATCAGTAAAGAAACAGATGGTGGCAGTTCACAGTATAGGAAACTGAGTACTGCTGGGTGAAAAAAATGCAGCTTATTCATTACTTCTTCCTTGAACAATAGTTTATCACCTTCGAAAACCTATTTTCAGATGTTTAATTTTAAATTCTTTTTACTCTCATTTTAATGATCAGGCACTGTTAAAGAAAATAATTACTCTAATACTTGTTAAAACAATAATGACTTCATTAGAGACTATTGTAACAAGGCAGAAAGATCAAGCTCACCTCTGAATGCAATAAGGACAAGTGGGGATTTATGACCAATTTGCAAGGTGAGGGGTCTGTAGATGGGAAAGTACTAAGAAGAGACATCAAGGGTAGGGGGTTCTTGCTAAAGTGACCCAGTAGGATTCTTGCTAAAGATAAGCCGAGTACTTACAAATCGAAGATAGGGATGAGGAACTTGTTCAAATGTCAAGGGTGATCAGATATCAAGGGTAGAGAGAGGGCTTATCACTAAGCTGATTTGGTAGGAATCTTTCTAAATTTGGGTTATGTGGGGCTGGCAAAGACAGGATCGACATGGAAGGCCAAGACCAAGGCTGATTCGAAAAGAGGGCTCGAGGGGCTTATCAGTGAGAGACTATCAATGAGAGGGTCTTTGTCAGTATGCTATTTAAAAATTAAGAAAACTAAAACATATGAACAACGGTGAACTATAATAAGCTTTGCTCTGCCTGTGTACGGAGCTGAAATAGACACTGCAGATAAAATGAGATGAAATTTATAAATCTGCTGAAGTGCATGTGGCAGTAGGGATTTAGAAGTTTCTACACAGGACATGTCTTTGCACTTCATATACTATTCACAATCAAGCAAAGACAATATAGGATACCTCAACCTTTATGCTTCAAGTATAAAAATACATTTTTCTCTTTTCATGTCTAGAGTCATTTTTCTGCTTGTTTTAAAATCTCACATTCCAGTTAACATAAAATGGTGCTTTAAATGACTAAAAATAATTCTTTTTAATATACTGTGATTACCTGTTATGTTTCCTGAGAAAATTAATTGTATCTTTGCTAATCTACTCAAGCTTATAATAGCATTATGCAGTAACTTATCAATACTTACATCCTACAGGGAATATACTTTATCATCTAGGGTCTATAGACGACTTTTGAAAGAAAACAATCAATAAATTCTTTACGCAGAAATTTATCATGCCGTACTCTCTTTACAATACAAATTGAAATAAAATCCTCTAAACAAGTACAGAGCAGTGACAAAGTCCATATGCAGATTGTTAGTTATTATTGGTACGTTCCCTCCTTTCTCTGGAAAAATTTCACTTTTTCCTTATATTCTTCAGGGCATCTTTTTCTAGATTAGCTCTTAGATACATTTAAACCCGTTCCAGAGAGCTGTACTGAACAAATAATTAAAAGAATACATAATTAGAGAATTTGGGGCCATATTACAAATACAAAAAGTATTTTAAATAAATACTATTTGGAAAAAATGCAATGAATTTCATATTAACGTATTGCTAACAAAATATTAAATGATCAGTAAACATCTGACATTACCAAACTGTATCATATTTTGCCTGTTAGGATGAAGAGAAAATGAATTCTGAACTAGGCATCCTGCTCAATAATTTGAATAATTATAATCATCCGGAAGAATGCATGAGGAAGTGCATAATGAACACGAATGCATACAGACATTTGTCAGACACTTCTGTGATGTCCTCACATTAAGCCAAATACAAGTTATCATCATCTTGGCAGTATTTATAAAAGTAATCCAATTCTGGACCAAATCCTGACAAAATGATTATAATGTTCATTGAGAAGATCAAACTCCTATTTTTGGCAACAGTCTCTTTTCTTAGCTCCCGTGTCATAATGTTCTCCACATTTTTCTTCTTCATCTAGAGGCTTCCTTTTAGCCTCCTTCATCAAATTTTCTTCTTTGATTTTAAATATTGGCGTTCCTCCAGTACATGTAGTAGAACCTTTCAAAACTCAATAGATAGAGTGCCTAGAAAATATCCAAATCACAATTCAACATTTTTTAAAAATCTATGATTTGCTGCTACATTCTTGGGCTAGAACTCTTGTCTGCACTCTCACTATATTCCACAGTCTGCTCAACATCTACATAGACTGTGGAATAAATCACAAAGGCTCCTTATAGCAATAAATCCAAAATTGAACTAATCTATTCCCTGAACAGGTGCTTCTCTATGGCTCCTTTTCTCTATAGAGCTTACCATAATTCCATCCAGTTTCACAAGAGATCCTGACTCACCCATGATACCTTCACACATTCAACAGTGATCAGAAATTCATCTTCAAAACATTTGGTTTCACCACCTGAATATATTTCAAATCTATTCAATTTTCTTAACTTCCTCCAAAAACAACTTAAATCAAGCACTATAATCTTTTACCTGGATTCTGCCATAGCCTTCTGATGGTCTGGTCTCTTAATCAATATTGTTCCTCTTCTGAGGAATTTTCTATGCCACAGTCTAGAGTGAGATCATTCTCTAATATCCTCACATTACTTTTAGGAGAAATACAAAAAATTCTTACATTGTCATATATAGTTTTATATGGTCGACTTCCTGCTACTCTCTAATATTTTGTCTTAAACTGCATGCCCATGCTGTTTTAGCCATGCTGACCTTGAATCAGTGCTTTGAACAACTCACCTTCCCTTCCATTGCATGTCCATTGCGTGTATTCTTTGCTTTGCCCTAAGTATTTGACTTTTCTCTTCCATCATTTTTGCATAATTGACTATGCATTTTGCTTTTACATAAGTTCAATTATTACCACATCAGAAATATTTCCATGATTATAAAGTGTAAATTTTGTCCATTGCCTAAGTGTTCCTATAAAATTATAAATTAATTTCTTGACAGCACTTATCATGATTTGAAATTATGTTTATTATTATTTGATTGATAACTATCTTCTCACAAGACCGTATAAGATTCCAGCATTAGACCACCCTTGCCTATTTTGCTCACCATTTCATCTGTAACCTTTAACACAGGATGTGAAATGTGGAATAGCCAGTTTTACAATGAATGTGAGTGGATAGCAACTATATTTGTGGGGGGGACAAAAGTAAATTTTATGTATATAAATACTAAAAACACTCTATTACTGACACAAAAATGGGTAAAATACCAGTGAAGTGAAATAGATATGAAGAAAATAATTTAATGTCTGAAGAGAAAGCTATATTAAAGTAAGAAAGAAGGTAGTTCTATTCAATACTTGTGAAACATCTACCAAACCATTTTTTTTAAAAAAAGAGGTGATTTCTCATCTTTTATTTTTAAAATTGTTTGGTAGATGTTTCAAAAGTATTAAACATCTCATTGCATGAGCAAGTCAAAATAAATTTTTGATGACAAAATTTTGAAAAAATATATAATTATTAAAACATTAAACATGTTTTAATTATTAAAACATTAAGCACTCTAGAAATGACTGTGAAGAGTCATAGTTATAATGGCATAGCAGAAATATTTGGAGTAAGACAGATCTTTTTTAAATTTCTAATGGTGTTACTTAGATAAGTTGCTTGCTATTAAAAAATAATAAACTTTATTTTTAGAGGGGTTTTAGGTTCAAAGGAAAACTGAGCAAAACATACAGATAGTTTCCATATACTTCTTGTTCCTACATACAGTTTCCCACTGTTGACATCCTGCACCATGTGAGTGCATTTGCTAAAATCAAAGAATCTAGATTGACACATCATTATCACTCAAAGTCCATCATTTACATTAGTTTTTACTTTGGGTACATCTGACGGATTTGAGGAAATGTATAGTTACACGTATCCACCATTGTACAATCATACTGAATAGTTTTATTACCCTAAAAATGTTCTGTTCACAATCTATGCATCCCTCCCCCCAACCCAAACCACTAGCTACCACTAATTCTTTTAATGTTTCTATAGTTTTGTCCTTTTTAGAATGTCATACAGTTGGAATCATACGTTATGTAGCCTTTTCTGATTGGTGTCTTCCACTTAACAATAGCATTTATAGTTCATGGCTTGATAACTCATTTCTTTTTAATGCTAAGTAATATTCCAAACTCTAGATGTTCCACAGTTTATTTATTTGGCTACTAAAAGACATTTTGGTTGCATCCAACTTTTGGCAATATGACTAAAGCTCCCAAAACATCTGTGTGCAGAGTTTTATGTAAAATCAAGTTTCCAATTCATTTGGTAAATAGCATGAAATGCAATTACTGGATTGTAGGGTAAGAGAATATTTTGTTTAATAAGAAAATGCTGAACTGTCTTCCAAAATGGCTGTACCTTTGTACATGTCCACCATCAGTGAATGACAGTGCCTGTTACTCCACATCCTCACCAGTATTTGGTATTGACAGGGTTTTAGAATGGCCATTTTAATAGAGGTGTTGTGGTATCTCATTTTGATTTAATTAGCAATTTCCTAATGATGTATAATGTTAAACATCTGTCATATACTAAATCACCATCTATAGCTCTTTGGTGAGATGTCTGGTTCATTTATTTTATCAGGATTGCTCATTTTCTTATTGTTTAATTTAAGTGGTCTTTGTATATTTTGGGTAATAGCCCTCTATCAAATGTGTCTTTTGCAAATACTTTCTCCTAGTCTGTGGCTTGCTTTATTCTTTTGACATTGTTCTTTCCAGAGCAGAAGTTTTTAATATTAAGGAAGTCAGCTTAACTATTATTTATTTCATGGATCTTGCCTTTGATGTTGCATCTAAAAAATTATCAGCATATACAAGGTAAATTAGGTTTTCTACCATAATCTCCTACGAATTTTAGAGTTTAGGGTTTAACATTTAGGTCTATAATTCATTTTGAGTTAATTTTGTGAAGGGTATAAGATGTGTATCTAAATTTTTTGAATATTGATGTCTAATTATTTAACCACAATTAGTTAAAAATACTATCTTTGCTCTACTGTATTGTTTTTATTCCTTGGTCTAATATCAGTTGATTATATTTACATGGGTTTCTTTCTGGGTGCTCAATTCTGTTCCACTGATTTGTCTGCTCTTTTGCCAATGCCACATCATTTTCATTACTGTAGCTTTATAACTAACTCTTGATGTCTGATAGTGTCATTCCTTTAACTTTGTTCTTCTCTTTTTGTATTGAGTTGGCAATCCTGGGTCTTCATCCACTCTACATAAATTTTACAACCAATTTGTCAATATCCACAAATTAACTTCATTGGAATTTTAAATGGGATTGTATAGACTCTATAGATCAAGTTGGGAAGAAATGACATCCTCACACTATTGAGTGTATTCATATGTGCATGGAATATCTATTTTTTTCTTTGATAACATTAATCAGAGTTTTATAATTTTTCTCATATATATCTTATACATATTTGGCTAGATGTATACATAAGTATTTAATTTTGTGGTGCTAATGTAAATAAAAATGTGTTTTGAATTTCAAGTTCCAATTTTTTATTAGTGCTACATAGGAAAGCAATTGACTTTATATATTAACCTTGTATCATGTAACCTCGTCGTAATTGCTTATTAGTTTAAGGAGATATTTTGTCAATTTTTTTATTTTTCTACATAGACATTCTTGTCATCTGAGAACAAGAACTTTGATTCATTTCTTCATAATGTGTATACCTTGCATTTCTTTTTAATGTATTATTACATAGCTAATATATCTAGCACAATGTTGAAAGCAGTGCTGACAGGACATCCTTGTCTTGTTCTTGAACTTCTGAGAAAATGTTGAGTTTCTCACCATTAAGTGTAATGTTAGCTGGAGAGTTTTCATAGATGTACTTCATTAGGCTAAGGAAATTTTTCTCTATTTTTAATATACTAAGAGTTTTAATCATGAATAAGTATTGCATTTGATGATTTTTTTGCATATATTGATATGACCATGTGATTTTTCTTCTTTAGAATGATGTGATGGATAACATTACTTAATTTTCAAAAGTTGAACCAACTCTGCATACCTGGCATAGATTCCATTTGGTCATAGTGCATATATATTTTTATGTATTGTTGAGTATAGTTTGCTAATATTTTGTTGAAGATTTTTGCATTTATGTTCAAAAGAGATATCAGTCTATTATTTTTTCTTCTATTGTATCAAAATCCCAGAAATTTTGGAAGTTGTATTCATTTCATTTAGTTCAAAATATGTTTTAATTTTGAGATTTTTTTCATTAACCCATGTGTTAGAAGTGTGTTATAATCTCCTAATATTTTGTAATTTCCAGATATCTTTCTGTTATTGATTCTTATTTTAATTCCCTTGCAGCTTAAGAGTAGAATAGTATAAGTTCAATTCCTTTACATTTTTTGAGTTTATGGAGGTGTATTTTATGTTCCAGAATGTGTTATATCTTGGTGTATGTTTCATAGAAACTTGAGAATAATATTTAAACTGCTTTTGTTAGATTAAGTAGTCCGTAAATGTCAATTATGTCCAATTGATCAATGCTGCCTTTGAGTTCAACTAAGTTCTTACTGATTATCTGCCTGCTGGATCTCTCCACTTCTGATAAAGATGTAACATTTCCTACTATAAGAATAGATGAATCTATTTCTCCTTGTAGTTTTATTAGTAAATTGGCCCTTAGTAATGTAGTAGTAAGATGTAGAAAAAAGAAGAGTTATATATTCCTATGATTAGGTCTCAGTGTTCGGTGAGGCTGTGTCCTTGGGTTGTGAACCTTATGAGTGCTTGAGTCTCCCATATCCCTCATAGATAGGACAGGATGGCTAGAGGAGGCTGGAGTTAGGTCGTTGTTTTTCTGTAGATAGGTTAGGCTTTGATAAAACCCCAGCAAATTAGACTCTGATAAAATAATTTCTCCTGAAAGCAGGCCTTATTAAGAAGAACAGCATGCTTCAGTGTGTTTTGTAATAGTTGCTTGCCATAAGTAAGAGAGAAATTTTATCTGATATTAACTAAGAGAATCTGGTAGGGCTCCTAGGGATACCACTAATAAAGCTGTGTGGGTCTGCCAATGACTAGGTCTCCCTGGAGTATTTTTTATTTCCAGACTTGTCTACATTTATCCTCCGGCAATTTTTCAGTAACAGTTCAGGTTTCCCACCCTGGCACTGCTTCCTGCAGAAGTTCCTGCTTATGAGTTTCTGCTCTGGTAAATTGTGATTCTCTGTATTTGTTTGTCTGTCTCCAATCTGGGGGCAGTGGTTTGCCCTGTGACTTCACTTCTGGGATGGATCTAAAAAGATTTGTTGATTTTTCTTTTGTTTCACTTTTTATTTCTTTTTAGGACAGAGTGCTGACTTATAAGCTTCTTACATGCCCGCCAGACCAGAAACACAAAGACTTTACTTGCTTACAAATTTGGGAGGCTTAATTTCCTAATTTTTAACAGAGAGAATCTTAATACTTAAATAACATAGATGAATTTAGGATTAAATTTCAAAATATTTTATATACATGGATTTCTATTATAGATATCTACCAAATATAATGTCAGCCAGATATTTTCTTAAACATTAAGAAACCAGATACCAAGTTCTACCACAATAGGAATAGCTTTTATTTTTGCTAGACCAATTGTGGCCTACAGTAGCCCTCCCAGATGACAGAAGTTTACCAATTCACAGAGTTTCATTTTGTTTGTTGAACTCTTATAGCTACTGTAACTTCTCAAGATGCAGATGACTGAACTTCAGATAGCATTTTTATGATTGCCAAATCATTGAAGGTCTTATTTGTATTTTTCAATTGTGAAATTTTTTTCAAGCCAAGGAAAATATTGGCCGTCCAGAAAATTTCCTATAACTGAACTATTAGGATGTTTAACACCACTTTAGTTGAAGCTAGAAAAATTTGTTTTTGAAGTTGTATATAGTTATAATATGTCCTTGCACATATTGAAACATTTCTATGGTACTAAAAGTTTGTTTTATCTAATCAAACATTAAACATTTCTAAGAAAATAATCAGACAGTAAAATAAACTTATGTTTTGAAAAAAAGATAATAGCTCGTATCACAGAATAATATCTAGAAAGTTAAGCTATATAAAATTTTACATTATGGATGTTTAAAAAAAAATAAGACCTAATATAAAAACAACAAACAGGGAAACTGTAGCATATATAAGACGTATTTTGTGTCTTTAAATAATGAAGTGTTAATTTTACTGTAAGAACGGAGAGAAAAACCCTTCCAATAGATAAGGTAAAAAAAATTGAATCTTAATTTTAAAAAGAACTATTGAATATATTGAAAATTATTCAAAATAATAAATAACTGAAAAAATAATAATTTTACTCATAGACTTATTAAAATATAAAGGGAAAGAAGTCCAATGTTGATGGGCATACGGTAAAACAGGAATTCTAATACAGGACTATTATTTGAAAAGCCATTTATTTTGGTACCAAAAGTCTTAAAATATACACTCTTTTTGATTCAACAGATTCAGTTATGCAGATCCCTCCTGAATGATATTATATCCTGAAATATACTTATGCCTGCATTTGTTGTTCAAAGTGGCATTTAAAATAACAAATTTAGAAACAATTCCAATACTCAGCAATAAGAAACTGTATTATGACATGTTTATATAATAAATATGTATTATAAAATAGAAATTTAATGTTTTTCTTTAAGTAATAATTTATAAAAATTTCTACATTTATTTAAAATTCAAAAAGCAGGATGGAAAGTGCTTTTATTAAATCATTTCATCTATTTAAGCCATCATTACTAAATCCACCACACACATAAATATCTTCAAACAATACATTGTTTCAGTATGCCACAATTTCTATTCTTTGTTTTGGATTAGAAAATTAGATATGATTTTATTTTTATTTATACAAATTACCCAAAAAATGAGAGGAATTTCTTCTTCTCACAGAAGGACTATTGTGCTAAATTCCTTCCACGCATTCAGTCATTGAATCTACATACAACCATAAGAGATAGATACTATTATAATCCCCATCTTGTCAATGAGGACACTAAGCCATAGAAAAATTAGATAACTTATACAGAGTCACGAAACTGGTTCCTGAAATAAATATCTATGATACATTGAAGACGTTCAGCTTTCAGAGCTCATACTTCTAAAAACGTTAGTTTGTATTACTTCATGAATGATTTACTTTCAGTTAACAACATTCCCTTAAAACAGATAAATAATATTGGATTTATTACTGCCTTGAGTGCCAAAATTGGGACCATCAACTTATTTCCTGACTCCTGGTTCTATACTTTATTCACTAGGCTCTGATGAGCTATACAAGCTCTTTTGCAGACTAAGACAAATCCTGCCACGTTGCACAGCTGGCACTTGAAAATGTCACTGTTGATTAGATATTTTTAGTCATTTAATTTTTGCTCTACAAGCTAGATTTCAGTTCTCCTTCATGACTGACACATATTGTTTCTGTCTTTTACTTCTGTCCACATTTTTCT
Source organism: Plecturocebus donacophilus (assembly GCA_004027715.1). Classification (NCBI taxonomy): domain Eukaryota; kingdom Metazoa; phylum Chordata; class Mammalia; order Primates; family Pitheciidae; genus Plecturocebus; species Plecturocebus donacophilus. The sequence continues at coordinate 56,721 of PVKP010005576.1, read as the reverse complement.
TTAGGGCATTAATTAAAAGAAACAAGACATGTTATTTTTAATAGGATATCACCAGCAGAAAGGAAGCAATGGAATGAAGTAGAGTCCTTCCCATGAAAAATATTGCTCCAGTTACCCAGCCTAAACTGAGTTAATTTTGTAAAATGTCTGCCACAGAATTAAAACAATTAAAACCCTAAATGTGAATTCTAAATAGCAATGTGGAATAAATGTATTATAACTTAACAGAGCCACACAGAAAAGTGTAAAGAAATTCTCAAAATAAGTCTTACAAGAGAATATTCTATTTTTCAACAAATAACAGGTAGTCTGTGTCAAAGTCATAGCTGAGAGTTTTACTGTGAGGGAATTATGTGATAGTTTGGGTAGAAGAGGGCACAATTTTGACTTTGATATCAATTTTATTGGAGAAAAAATTGGTAATTACAATTCTATAATCAAATTCAATATGCATCATACTATAAAACAAGAAACTTCTATAAACAGCTATAATGAAGAAAATGAAATAAACTAAATAAAATTTTTTTCCTCTTGAACTGAATCTCATGTTTTTATGCAATGAATATTTACAAGTGAATTGTTTGGTAGAAATGACTTAACAACAATCAGTACATTTTTAGAAGGTATTTATAACAGTCAGAAATAATTACTACTCTTAGCCGATCATTGTCATTTTTACATATAACCTTAAACTATTTTTAGATAATAAACAATAAATGCTTTTTGTAAATAAGTCAAAAATGCATTAACATAGAACATAAAACTTGTTACTATCTTGAGACCAAAATAAACTTACTTTATAACTGGTATTTGTATATATGTTTATTTCCTTATATAATATAAATATATAAATGTTTTATAATGATATGGCAGATACTGAATTAAGAGTTCACATTCGTTATCTAATTTAACCTTCACAAGAACCGAAAAAGGACCCTATGAGTTTGGAAATACTACTTTCCACATTTTACAGACACATATATGGAATTATTAATATTTTAAAAGAGGATGAGAGGTTATTAAAACTTTAGTTCATGCTCGGCGTGGTGGCTCATGCCTATAATCTCAGCACTTTGTGGGGCCGAGTCAGGCGGATCACCTGAGGTGAGGAGTTCAAGGTCAGCCTGCCCAGCATGGTGAAACACTGTCTCTACTAGAAATACAAAAATTAGCCAGGCGTGGGAGGAAGTGCCTGTAATCTCAGCTACTCGGGAGACTGAGGCAGGAGAATCGCTTGAACCTAGGAGAAGGAGGTTGCAGTGAGCCAAGATCACGCTACTGCACTCCAGCCTGGGCAACAGACTGAGACTCCGTCTCAAAAAATAAAATAAAACAAAACAAAACTTTAGTTCATATAGCAAGACAACCTGAGTTTCAATACCATTTCTGCTAATTACTAAATGTATGATTCCTGGCAAAAAAACTAATCTCATTTCACCTCAGTTTCTTCTATAAAATGGAGGTAATAATAGTATCTACCTTATAGGCATAATGTGAAGATTAAGTATTTCAACGAATTAAAAATGCTTAGAAGGCTGCCTGAAATACATAAAGGACTCCATAAATGTTAATAAATATGATATCTATTGGTTCCTCGATGTTATCTTTTTCTTTGTGAGTATATACAGCGCTATCCCATCTTTTGAAAACGTTGTGCAGTATCTGTTTTTATTTTCTCCACCCACTTCTGTTTGACTTCTTAGTTGCCTTTCTTTTTTTAATTACAAACTTCTGCAGTAAATATAATTGTGGGTGTTGGGGTGTGTGTGTTTGTGTGTGTGTATATATATATATATATACATACATATATAGTTTTACAGTGGAATAAATATGTCTATATTCTACACATTTTAAGTGTAATTTCTGAATCAACAGCCATGAATATTTAAAATGTGTAGATAATGTTTGGTACCCATTGAAATACTGATACCAATATATGTTCCTTCCTATGGAGAGTATTAATTTCCTCATGTACTCACTATTACTACATTTATTCATTTGTTAGTCCACTAATTCAACAAAATCTATTTGCCAGTTATTATGTTTCACATAATTAGTTAGGAACTGGGGACATCTTGTCCCTGTTCATGGAACTCACACTCTGGAAAAGACTGATTTTAAATGACTAATTGAACATTGGAAAAATATCCAACTGAAAAGATGTCAGTATTCCATAACAGATGAAAAAGATATGTCATGAAACAAAGTATCATGTTCAGAACAAGTAAGAATAAGTAACCTAATATATTAATAAAATAAAATTACTTAATACATATAATTTTTATAAATACATAAATATCATGTTTATTATATATATTTTTTTTTAATAGGAAGGTTTTGAGAACTGAAGTCTCAAAGATGGGCTAAGAAATCTATAGATGGGCTCATCCAGCATCTTTCTTTAGTCAATATAACAAATTATCTGAAACATTTCAATGAATTTTATTATACTGATATACTGAACATATAAAAATGAAAATTAAATGCTTATGCATTATGAGATAAAAGAAAAATTTGTTACATCTTTAAAATTTTTAAACTATGGTTTATAATTTGTAATTTTCATTTTATACTTCAGTCTTCATCATAACCATCAGCAAGGAGTAAATGATAGCTCATAATTTAGCAGCTGGACTTACAGGGTGGAGCAGGGGGTTGAGGTGGAAACTAGATGTTCTAGTATTTTACAATGAAGTATCTCAATATGTGTTTCCATTTATATCCAGTAAGTACCTTATCACAGAGAACGTTGTATCTTCCAGCTCCCACTCCTCCCAAAAGTCAATCAAATTAAATATGTTCAAAGTCTACCCTTTTAAATCACACTCAAACCAAGCTAGATCCCATGGTGATTTCTCTTTAACACCAGTAATTATATTTTTCCATTGCCCTCTGACTCCTGCAAGGTCCAGGGAAATTCAGTGTGGAAATGAGTCTCATTAATTCCCATTTCTGCAATTCAGTCCAAAAACTGTAGCGTGGGAACTTTTTTCCCCATTCTTAACTAAAGCAAATGCTGCAGAGGCTCTGATCTATTTCATCATTTGGCTGGTCTACTACTGCCAAAATAAATCAATGAAAGAAACATTCATCAGTTGTATTCAGCACCACCACATAATCTTGCTACAGTTCCCAGTCATAGAATTTCTTCTCTTCCCTCTGGCTGGGTAGCAGAAACATCTCAAAACTTAGGAGTATGGCTACTTAGTCCTTGTTTTAGTCTTATCCCACCCTGCACTGAACATTGTGTTTAGAGTAAAGTACCTGAGCTACTCTTTCCATAGAAATGTTTAATGATGTTACAAATGAAGTGTTAAATTTGATTCACTGCATTTTATATATCAGTGCTACCCAGTAGAAATGTAACATGAGCCAGCACATATGTAATTTTTTATTTTCTGGTAGCCACATTAAAAACAGTAAGGAAAAAGGTGAAATTAATTTTAATAATATATTTTATTTAAATCAATATATCCAAAATCCTAACATTTCAAGATATAATAAATATAAAAATTGTTAATGAGATATTTTTCAATGAAATATGATGCTTATTTTATACTTACAGCACATAGCAATTCAGACTAGCCACATTTCAAGTACTCAGTAGCCACATGTGGCCAATAGCTGCCATGTTACACTGTGTGTGTGTGTGTGTGTGTGTGTGTGTGTGTGTGTGTGTGTGTGTGTGTGTGTGTGTGCGCGTGCACCTAACTTTAAATTTTCTCTGGAATAGGATAGAACAAATTTTTAAACTTAAATAAAGCAATAGTAAATATTTTTGTGACAGTTAATAGTTTGCTAATTACTCTAATCCACACCTTTGTAATTGACTTGCAAATCAGACCCATTTTCTTCTGCTATATCAAAGTAATCCCTAAGGTAGAAAACATGACATGTGTAAGAGAGAGAAAATAAAAGTTTATTTAGAACTAAACTCATAGTAGCAATTTTTACATTCAAAGCTCAGGCCACAAAAGCAAAAATAAATACATGGGACTACATCAAACTGAAAAGCCTGTAGATTGGAAAACATATTTACAAACCATATATCTGATGACAGGTTAATATCACATTTCTAAATAACTCAAATAACTCAAGAGTAGAACAATATGATTAAAAAATGGGCAAGAGACCTGAATAGGCATTTTTCCAAAGAAAATGTAAAGGTGCTCAACATTATTAATCATCAGAGAAATTCAAATCAAAACCACTATGAGATACCATCTCACACATGTTAAAATAACTATTAGAAAGTCAAAAGGAAGAAAATGTTGGCAACAGTGTAGAGAAGAGGGAACTCTTGCACTTTGTTGGTGGGAATGTAGATTGGTACAGCCACGACGGAAAACAGTATGTAGGTTTCTAAAGTAATTAAAAACAGAACTGCAGTATGACCCAGTAATCACTCTGGGATATATATATATATATATATATATATATATATATATATATATATCCAAAGGAAATGAAGTTACCACTTCATAAATAAATCTGTATTCTCATATTCATTACAGCATTATTCACAATAGCCAGGATATGGAAACAATCTGTGTTTGTCAGTGGACAAATGAATAAAGAAACTATGTGTATATATGTTTATATATGTATATATACATACACACACACACACAAACACATGCACGCATATAGATAATGGAATATTATTCAGCTTTAAAAAATAATGAGAGCTTACCATTTGCCACAATGTGGATGAGGCTGGAGGCTATTATGCTAAGTGAAATAAGCCAGACACAGGAAAAAACTATTGCAGAATCTCACTTATATGTATAATCTGAAAAAAAATCAAATATACAGAGATAGAGAACTAAACAGGGGTCACTGGGGGTGGGGGTGGAGAGAAAATGGGGAGGTAGAACAGAGGATACAAAGTAGCAGATATATGGTACTGTGGCTTATGCCTGTAATATCAGCACTTTGCTCCAAAGAGGCCAAGAGAGGAGGATCACTTGAGCCCAGGAGTTTGAAACCAGACTGGGCAACAAAGCTAGACCCTTCTCTCTACAAAACATACAAAAGTAGCCAGGTGTGGTGGTGAACACCTGTGGTCCCAGCTACATGGGAGACTGAGCAGAAGAATCACTTGAGGCCAGGAGGTTGGGGCTTCAATGAGCCATGATCACACCATTAAATTCCAGCCTAGGTGACAATTAAAGGCCCTGTCTCAAACAAACAAACAAACAAAAATGTTAAAAATTCACAGATATATAGGATAAACAAGTTTAGAAATCTAATGTACAATATGTAATAAAACTGTACTGCATTTGGGATTCCTGCTAAAAAAAAAAAGATTTTTTAGCTGCTCTTGTCACACACTCACACAAAGTAATAAAAATAACTAAATAACTATGTGAGATGATGAATATGTTAATTTGCTTCACTAGAATAGCTTTTTTTATCTTTATGTATGCCATAACATCATGTCGTATGCCTTAAATGTACACATTCAATTTTTTTAAAGTAAGCTACATAATGCACATTAGAAGATAAATAAATCTTTATACCAGCCCCGCCCCTTAGAAAGTCTTATTAGGAAGATGTAAAATCTCAAGTAGAGGCTTTTTTGTTCAGTGAGGATGTATTAGTCCATTCTCATGGTGGTAATAAGGACATTCCTGAGACTGGGTAATTTATAAAGAAAAGAGAATTAATTGACTCATAATTCAGCATAGCTGGAGAGGCCTCAGGAAACTTATAATCATGTCAGAAGGGGAAGCAAACATGTCCTTCTTCACATTGCAGAAGAAAGGAGAAGTGCCAACCAAAATGGGGAAAAACCCTTTATAAAACCATCAGATCTCGTGATAACTCACTCATTATTAGGAGAACAGCATGAGGGTAACTACCCGGTGATTAAATTACCCCTCACTGGGTTCCTCCCAGGACATGTGGGAACTATAGGAACTGTAATTGAAGATGAGATTTGGGTGAGGACACAGCCAAACCATATCACAGGCATAGGAAGAAGTTCTGGATCACACACCTAGACGCACCTAAGTCTGGATGCTGGAGTTAGAGAGGGATGGCTTGTTGCACATCAGAATATGTATTTGGGGTTAGTTGACTTGGTTGAGGTATGGTTTGAGAGAACTGCTTAGTAGAAGGGATAGGGGATACTGACATGGCCACAAGGTAAATTTCATTTTGGCAAAATTACCCAAGGGGATTCTCAGAACCACCCCTTTTAGCCTTCTCTCCTTGACCTTATTAATAAAAGTAACTTTTCCCACCACTCTTACAAGAAATAAGTCCTTTCTTAAATTTTAATTTCAACTGATATTAGAATGTCTCTGTATACTACTTGCTACATATGTTTCTGCCTTTAACCTCACTTATTTTCCTGGACTTTTTAAAAAAATTTTTTCTGTAGTCAGAATGCTTCACAATTATTGTCCACTACAGTGCTGTTTATAATATTAATTTATAATCTATCACAGGAACTGTTCTGAGTATGGTTTGTTGCTGTTTTGAGTATCCAACTTAAAAACAGTTATTGATGTCGACAGAAACAAAATATTTTTATAAAAAACTGTAAGTGTATTGTTGCCATCACTTTTATAAATTTGTGTTCAGGATAAGTTACTTTTAGCAGTAGGGGATACCAACTCAGCTCTGGAGCTAATTGGTCTTACAGGAGCCTTATTGGTATTTCTTACTTCATGACTTCCCTTTATTTAATGTCTTCTGTTTTATTATAATATCATTTCCTTTTTTACATAGACAGGGTCTTGCTATGTTGCCCAGGCTGGATTCAAACTCCTGGGCTCAGGTGATCCAACCTTCCTTCCTTAGTCGCTGGAGTAGCTGGGACTGCACGCAAGCGCCACCATACCCAGCTGTCATCACTTCCTTTAGCTCTGCTCTTAGCATCAGAACTATAGAGAAGCAGTGGTCCAGTTGAAAAACAAACAATTCTTTACTATTTCTCCAGGCTTGGTTCCCGGTCCCACTTTCTCTATGACAACCTAACAATCTTAAGACAGGTCTTTGAAACCAGGCAAAGCTAGCAAACTCTGTAAAGAGTTTCAGATTGATCTTGCTGGGTTTTATTGCACAGTAGAGCCGGTTGGAAATTTGAGCCTCTTCCTAATACCTTATTTTGGAAGGTGAAGGTATGGCAGCACATATAGATCACCATGGTTATTGATCTGCCCCTTGAGAAACTATGCTAATTGTAGCAAAACACAGCTGTTGGCGAAGAAACACAAACTGGCTCTATGGGTTTAGGAGATAATTTGAAGTTAGAACAACAGTATTCAAGGTATAGTTTACATTGTCCAGGGAAAGTGTAAGGCAATTCCTTGGGGGAAATAAAAGAACATTAGAACTTGAATTTTAAAAAATCTAAAATTAGAACAAATTTAGACTTTATATTTAACATATAGGGAGACATATATGTATATATATATATATATAAACAAATATGCATGTATTAAAAAAACACAGGCTCAAAATTTTTTAACTGATGGGATTCATAAAATTTTCTTAATTTTCTAACTTTTACAAGATTGGTAAAATTCAAGGCCAGTCCAATGAGACAGGCAAAATGCACCCAAATTTTCAAAGCTGTGAAGATAGAATGAAAATATCTTTTTAGAACTGCTGAGGCCCACTGTGGGCTGGAGAGTTTTCTCAAACTAAGTAATTGAATTAAGACAAGTGCTTTATTTGGCCATTTGTTATTTTCCCATAAACATATAACTGACCTGTTTAATCATTAGCAATTTTTTGGCTTTAGAAAATAAAGTCAACACAAAACTTGGAGCAATATTTAAAGAAACACAAAGAGCCAGAGATAAGTTAAGCAATCTAGTCTCGGTAAAGTCAACTATTAATCTTTGGCACATTAAATTTTGTTTTCTTTCTACACGTGGGAAACCTTCACTTTTCTCTCTTCTAAGCTGTTAAACTGCTCTAGACCTTTACCTTCCTTTGTTTCCTACGGGGTATTTTGTTTCTGATTTTAAGAATTTCTAATTCCTTTACCTCCTGTATTAAAGAAAAGTCACTGATGGTTTAATTTGAGTGAACTAGGGTTTCCATCAAGAAGCAGTTCTTCTCCTTCAGGGGTGCTATTTTTCTAATCTCTGGGGTACTGATGGGACACCTTATCATCTTTATAAGAAATAGGTTCCATGATCCTTCTTCAAGATCCATAAATTGGAAAAGATATTTGGCTCGAATCACTCTAAATTATGAAAAACTATATAATTTGTAATAAAATTCTAGTCCTGAAAATAATCTTAAGCCAGAAAAAGATTGTCTAGTTTTTATTTTCATTAAAATAAATATATATATGTGGTATACAAAGACTTATGATGAAATTGTTTGGTTTGATCATTTTTATGTATTATTGGAATCATACTATGTATATCCTTTTACAAGGTGATGGTTTCCAATGGCCATTAGGTTTCTAAGATTCACCCTTGTTATTATGTGAAGCTGCTAATCTTGTTTCACTGCTGAATAGTATTTCATTGTTTGAATATACCACAATTTATTTGGCTATTCTTCTTTTCAACAGATATTTATGTTACTTACAGGTAATTTGTTTGTTTTGCTCTTAAGAGAGATGCTATTATGAACATTCCTGCTGCTGCACTTTGTTCACACATGTAATGACCTTAGTAGGCAGTAAATTTCAAATCGTTAGGCCACAATCAACAGTGAGGTACACATTTTAACAGGTAACAGACACAGGCACACATATAAATAAAAGTGAAATAAATTCCTTTAATCTTTACCTACATAAATAGTACTGTAACATTTTCTATTTCCATATTTTGCTATATTACATGTATTAGTTATATATATTGTTTTGTAATATATATTGTTATATTTAATTTTTTAAATGCTTGTAAGATCATTGAAATTGAAATTCATAGTTTAAAAATACGGCTTTCTATAGTTATCTACCTGATAGAAAAATGCCATTTCAAATATTTAATTTCTCAATTTTATAAGACCATAACAATTATTTCTAAAATATGATTGAGTCAAATCAAATCTCAGCTACTACCATCAAACAATTCATGCCTTTCAGCATTCCACAGACACTTAGTATTATCAGACTTTTAGTTTTCTTTTTAAATCAATGCAAATCATATAAAATAACATCTAGTTATCATTTTTAGTTTAATTCCCCAGATTAATAAGAAGTTGAACATTATTTCCTCTTGTTCTAAATACTATTTGGGTTTTTAATGTGATTTCTGGTAGTGCTATATACATATTGGTTTCTAAGAAAGTTTGATATACCATTGATTCTAATTCTATTATAGTGTCCAGTGTCTCATCTCACCTTAGGCTTGTCTTTCATATTACCTATTGTGTCTTTAAATGAAAGTAAAATTTTCAGAGTACCTGTATTCTTATAAGAGAAAATAACTGAGTTTCTCAGTCACTTGACCAAAGCCACACGACCAATGATTAAAATGACCTATTCAAACATTGGCAGTTTGTTTCAGAAGCTACCCATGTAACCACCACAAATATTCCTTCTCCATTATTGGCAATCATATTTTTTCTCTTTAATTTTTATATCATCCTGTTTCAAATCTAATTTTCTTTTTTTTGTTATTTATATTTCATAGAAACTTCTATTTTTCTAAAATGTTATCAAATATCTCAGTATATATTAATTACACTATTTTTTCTGTTCTCTGAATTATCTGTTTCATTCAGAGTCTGTTTACCTGGATTTTCAAAAATACAGAAAGACAGAAACTCATTCTGTCACCCAGGCTAAAGTGCAGCAGCACAATCGCAGCTAACTGAAGCCTCGACTTCCCAGGCTGAAGTCTGTCTCTTTCCTCACCTCCTGGGTAGCGGGGACAACGGTGCTTGCACCACCATACCATCTTTGGTACTTTTTGTAAAGGCAAGGTTTCACCGTGTTGCCCATGCTGGTCTCAAACTCCTGGACTCAAGTGATCCTCCTGCCTTGGCCTCCCAAAGTGCAGGGATTATGGGCATGAACCACATGCCCAGCATGGATATTCTTTTGAGGAGTGTTGCTAGTTTTCCTTATGTACTTACAGATCCTTGGTTGTTCATTTGTATTAACATAAAAGATCTCTGCATCTGTTTGCATTTGCTATGCTGTTGAGTTAGTATGTGTATTCCCAATTGGATCTCCCCCTTGAGGAGGTATTCTTACTACAATTGCTATGTTAGATGGAATGAGGCTTTCATAGTAACAAGTTTCACTTTAGGGTGAACAGGCATGAGATTCTCTGTCAGGGTACAAACCTAAACCTGTATGTGTATGTGTGTATCAGGGTGCACAGAGGAGTGAGTGTGGCATTACTAACTTCTGAAGTCATCATATATAGAAGCTTTTCTTAGGCAAACCTTCACTAAATCAATGCTTCTGAGCACGGAATCTCTGAAATTCTGCTGGGCAAATTGCTCATAGACTTTTCTGCAGTTTCCTTAACAAATGCTACCATCTCTCCACCTCTCTCATTTTCAACCTATACATTAACACTTCCTATCTTCAAGAAAACTGTAGACATATTTTATTCTGTTGTAACTTTCCTCTGTTCTTCTGCCATGGTTTTATTTGTTATACTTTTTATTTCAGTTTTAACTCAAGAAGGACATGAAGCAAATCTATAAACCTGATCTTTCATCTTGAACTACATGACATATGAGTCACGTAGTTTTATCCCTTCCTTAGTGGCTGATTGGCATGCAGTTGTGTTAGCTTGAAATATGGGAAGGAATGAAAAGGAAAATCTCATGGGAGATCCATTTGTTCATTCAGCAAATACTGAGGATCTTACAGGAAACCTGGTTGAGAAAAAAATGGCCAGATTATAAAAAGAAACAGGGGAAAGCAAAGTCAGTTATGTCAAGGCAGGGGGTAGTGTCAGGAGTTACTAATGGTTAAAGCTATCTATTGCTGTAAAATATTTTATAAGCAGGGGAAGAACTCTTAACATAATTTTTTTCCTCGTGTTTTAATCTGAGGGATATCACTGGTTTGTAGGGATTCGAGCTTGTCCAGATTTACAATACACTACCTCTTCTCCATCAACTCAAATTTAACCTGCCTCAATATAAGCTACAGTTCTGGTTTTGCCTTAGAACTTAAAAAGTAAGACCATTTGAACCTTTTCAAATTGAAAGTATTTGTTTACAACTGTATGCCCGAACACTTCTAATCTTCTGTATTTCACATTTTTAGTTGCACTTGCTTTAAAATGCTTGAACTATAAACTATTTCTGTGATTTAAATTCAGTCAGTCAATAACACAACACTCTTAGCACACTGATTTCACTGTACTATAAGGCATAAAAAGAGGGATAAGAACTGGCTTCTAAACAAGATTTTATGACAATATAGTAAAGAAATTACACTAATGCTATTTAGACTGCCACTGAATTGGGCATAATAGAATATAATTTTCTTCTAAATCTTAATTATAAATCCCTGAATATCCCCAGTAATCAGCTCAGGCCAAGATAAGGAAATGCTAAGAACATTTATCTCATAAATTTGAGCTTCAAAGGCTTATCTTGGACTCTTTCACTGTCAGAGAAGTATCCAAGCAAAGGTCAGGCTCTCATTAAAGCTTAGCTGAAGCCAGAGTTATATGTTATGGTTTATTGCCTCAAGTACCAATTAATACAGAATTAAAGAAATGAAAAACCAGTGATTCATTCCTTTGTAGGCGAATCTTCATACTTCAGCGTAATGTTAAAATATTAATTGTCATTTTAGTCATGTAGTATTTTATTAGGCACTTAACTCTGTAGGTTTTATCAAAAGATATATAACATTCATTTTTAACAAAATGCAGAGGAGATTTGGGGAACATTTACTCAAAAGTTAATAAAGTCAAATCTTAGAGGTATTTTCTAACCAGTTACTTAAACGTGGACATCAATTATTAATGAAGTTGAAATACTTAATAATAGGGGACTGGAAAGAGGCTATAAAGAACTGCTGAAATATCACCATGATATCAAAGGCGATTGTCTTCTTAGGAGGCATACAAAAAACAATAAAAACCATAATTGCACACTTTAACATTAATGAATTTTGCCTACAAGGTTATTATTGGGAGAGGAGAAAGAGAGGATATTTAAGAACCAGGGGAGGATTCACAGAAGCATGCATTCCGCATTTCATTACTATATTTTATGAAATTTGGAAGCATTCTTACCCTTCCTGTAGATAAATGCTAACCCAGTAATCTTCTTCAAATGATAATCTCCTTCAAAATACCTGCAGGCACATTTTGCATGTACAATTGACCATTAAACAAAGCAGGAGCGGCACATCCACCCCCACACAGTTGGAATCTAAGTATAACTTTTGACTCTTTCCAAAAGCTTAACTGGTAACAGCCTACTGTTGACCAGAAGTCTTACTAATAACATAAACAGTCTATTAACACATTTTTTATATTATATGTATTAGATACTGCATTTCTACAAAAAAGGTAGAAAAAAAGTGTTAAGAAAATATGAGAAAATACGTTTACTAAGTGAAAGTGGATACTCATAAAGGTTTCATTCTCATCATCTTCACACTGAGTAAGCTGAGATGGAGGAAGAGAGGAGTTGGTGTTGCTGTCTCGGAGGTGGCAGAGGCGAAAGCAAATCCACATATAAGTAGACCTATGCGGTCCAAACCTGTGTTGTTTAAGGGTCAGCTGTATATTCATTTCATGATAAGCAAATGCTTCATCACACCGAGAACCCTGAGCTAGTACGGTCAAGCAGGCTAAACTTACACTTTTGCTCCTAGAGCTCTCTACACTTTGCATCCTACTTACATCATCATCTGTGAAGTCTGCCTTTGGAAAATGAAAGCTGTCCTTCCAAATGTTCAACATTATAGCAACTGAGTCTGGAGAAGACCTCAAAGATAAAATTTTAAAATAATAAGAATAATTCCCTGTGAGCAGCAAGCAAACAAGGTTTTAGGAAGAAAATTATCCTTGTTACATTCAATCTTCTTAGGATGTGCATAAATACAGATGGGTTCTTATGTTATTACCATGGTTTAAAAGAAAGCTAAAGTTGTAAGACATTTTGTGACTGAGACACTGTCATCCATTTTTGGAAATCCAGCCTTGTAAAGACTTTTTCATTGCTACTAACTTAAAATCTATTGCACTATTTCTGTCTCAATAACAGGTGATTAAAAGTTGATGTCTTCTGTCCATTACTTAATTCAAAGACACACTTGGTTACAATAATTTGCTTGCTTCTATGATTGTACTGCTTAACTCTTTCTTACTCTAGATCTCATCTTTCTCATTATCTTTTTTGCAAGCCAATATAATGAATGAATCCTGGAATAAAATAAGATTTTAAAAAGTTACCCAAAACGTATCTAATACCTGTTTTGGAAGGATTAACAAATTCGTTTCTTCAGTGTTTAGACTACACATTTTGTCTGAACACCTAGGGGTTCACCCTAACTGCTACTTCATTTACTCTCTAAAAATGTACAAAGACATCAAAATATTCTAAATATAATTATAAATATATATTAATATGTGTCAGAAAATATGTTAATGCATAATCAAACGTATTAAATTATACTGCTTATAATTAATAAGATATATATGTAGTAAATTTACTTCTAAATTTTCTGAGTGTGGCTTTGTACTTTGAAAAGGCTGATTTGTGTCAAATAACTTCTCCAGATTCAAAATGAGTGAAACTGCACTGTAGCTGAAACAGAAAACTATGGTGTAAATATAAAAATGGGAAGAACGCTACAAAGGTATCCAAAAGTCTTTATCAAGTTGGCATTGGTATTCAAATTCTGAATATCAGTTCTGCATTCAATAATCTCATTTTCCTAATTGTTTTTATCTGTAAAGCAGGAATCTGAAATTGCCAAAATAGCAGAAATATTATGAAGTGAAGATTGTTAAAAAGACAAAGAATTATACTGGTGGTGACAATAATGATAATGACAATGGTTTGTTCTATTGTCATTACCTATTCAGACTCCTGTCTAAAAGCGTTGTCATTGTTGTTATTTTTCACGTTAATTTTCCTGACAGAAAAAATAATGGCAAAGCAGACTAATAGGTTTGATTTAATTAATCTAAAAATGAAAAACATTGCCACCAATGTTTCCTCCCACTTTGGGGCTATGCTAATTTTTGGGATGCTATTCACCCATTCTCTCCAATCGCCAATTTGAAAATCCCTCATATCTAACCAGTTATATCTCCTTGGTCCTTACTCTCACAAAAGTTGCTGTTGGACTGCTTTAAAATCTCTGATGCCTTGCGTTTCTAATTACGCTACTTCATAGCACTGTTCTTTGGACTTCTTACCACCTGCATCTGTGAAAAATGCTACCCCACTCCCTTGACCTGCCACTGATTTTTCAGTCAGTCTCCTTTTCTAAGACAAACCAACTTCTAGTTTTCCCGTATTCCCATTGCTAAACACTGCTAGACAAATTGCTCCAAGGTGCTTCTTGGCTCTGTTACAAGTTTAGGTTTCCAGACTTATTTGTGTCTTTGAAGTTGTTCGACAGTAATTATTGGGATCATTTCTTTTTTAAATTATTATTTTTTGAGATGGAATTTCACTCTTGTCTCCTAGGCTAGAGTGAAGTGGCACGATCTTGGCTCACTGCAACCTCTGCCTCCCGGATTCAAGCAATTCTCCAATCTCAGCCTCCCGAGTAGCTGGGATACAGGCTCACACCATTACACCCCGCTAATGTTCGTATTTTTAGTAGAGAAGGGGTTTTGCCATGTTGACCAGGCTGGTCTCAAACTCCTGACCTCAAGTGATCCACTCACCTCAGCCTCTCAAAGTACTGGGATTACAAGTGTGAGCCATCACACCAAACTGGCTCATTTCTACTAGACACCACATACCTTCAGCATGGAGGTTATTCCAAGCTTCTACTATTCTCTTAAGCCCCCTTTCACCGAGACCAACATATTTCCTTGAGCTAAGAAATGACCCAGTTTCTTATTATATCATGAAAATGGAGGCAACTGAATAGAAACACTCCAATTTACTCCTTCCACACTTTCAAAAACGTTCTCAGATTCTTCTGTACCACCTTTGAGGTGGACATGGTGTCCTCTTTCAAGCGTCATCCTTTCAATGATGCTCATTATGACAGTCATTTCTTCATTTTATTTCCTTGGTCTATCATTTTCCCTGCTCTTGTGTCTCTAACTTCTCACCGACTTAATTCTCTTAGACAAAAAAAAAAAAGCTCAAATAAACATAGCTCAACCCTGTCTCCCATTAAGTTACTGAATTCTAAATTCTCCCTCTTTTTACTGCATTAACATCTTGAGAAAAATTACTACAAATGGAAATTCTGGGGGCATCTATAGCGATTGTTTCACTTTTTTTTTGAGAGAGAGCTTTGCTCTTGTTGCCCAGGATGGAGTGCAATGGTGCAATCTTGGCTCACTGCAACCTCTGTCTCCCAAGTTCAAGCCATTCCCCTATCTCAGCCTCCCGAGTATCTAGTATTACAGGCAACTGCCACCACACCCAGATAATTTTTGTATTTTCAGTAGAGATGGGATTTCACCATGTTCTTTAGGCTGGTCTCAAACACCTGACCTCAGGTGATCTGCCCACCTCAGCCTCCCAAACTGTTGGAATTACAAGGCCTGAGCCACTAGGTCTGGCCGAGGTTGTGTCACTTTTAGTGGTAGTCCATTATCCACTTTAGCCTCTTTTATGTGTCTCAGGGTTCATTCATTTTTTTTTTTTTTTACCATAGTTTCAGTTTCAAATTATCTAAGTGGCTTTAATCTCTTGAAGGTGTAAATATAAATTACAGTCTTCTACATAATAGCTTTATTTGAATTACTATGCGTCTCTCAACTTTATAGTGTAACAAAGTAAAATTTTGTTGCTCTTTCTTGAATTCACCTCTTCAACACTATTTTGTTTGCCACTGTTTTGAATTAGGTTTCTTTTATCATTTGGACCCTCAAACTGTAGAACTCCTAAAGACCCTTCAAGATTCAACTCTGTAACTTATTCACTATTCAATTAATTCATTATTACATTTGATTACTCAACTACTCAGCCCTCATACTGAACTCTTCACAGGAATATAAAGTAACATTGGAAACACAATAATAAATCAAATAGATACATTTCCCTGGCTTTAGGGAGATTTGGTGAAGTCTTCCTTAAATTTTAAATGAATGAATCAGTCTCTCCTTATGATCTGCATAAAATGCTGTGCAGGTACATAATGTAGCAATTATCACTTTGTTTTTATTTATATGGTTATTTAAATGGTTTCTATATATCAACCAGGCTCTGTGAACAAAACAAAAAAAAAAAAAAACTAGTTTTGTATAGGTGTTCTGAACAGGTGTGTAAGTATTGTCACTCTTATTTTTTCTCTAGTAGCTTGAATCTCATAGTTATTCCATAAATATTTGTTGTTCCCTGAGTAAAGTAAATGTGGCGTCTTAGGGGACAAGGTAAAATTATGGATTCAAATGTTTAAGAATATGTGCTCTGAGGAATTATATTTCCATAGGTTGGTTTCCCGTGTAAAGAGTTACCCTTTACAAGGGAATCTGAATTTGATAAATCTGTTTCATAATTCTGTTCAATATATAAGGACTGGTAAAAAGAAAAATAGTCAAATAACTTTCTTTTACTTAGGGCTATTAAATAACAATTTTTTGGTCAAAATATGGTGGAAAACAAATTATACATCCTTTGATTAACTCAATTCCTTGAAATTTTCTGAATTATTTTTACTTTTGGGTACAGTCTGAAACTACATTTAGTTTAACTCTAGAGTATAATTAAAAGAATTAGCTTTGGTCTATAGAGACACAACCACAACCAAGAAATTGTCTTAGAACACAGTATTAAAGAGAAAGGTCTTATTGGGACATAGTTAACATTGTGATTTGGAACGAAGACTCAGAGACAAAGACAATGATAGGCCTTGCAGTAATAGTTATTGAAAGAAAAGTCAATAAAACACATGTATTACATTGAAATATGTTAAGCGTATCTGTAACTTAGATTTCCCGTCTTTGATATTGTAGATGCAAGTAACCCAATTGCAAAGAGCCCATTAATACAACACTTTGTGATAGCTAATAAAATATTCATTAAATGTTTTAATGATTTTAATCAATCTTCCCTGCTTTCTACTCTTTTCTATGAGAGGTAAGCAAAAGTCAAGCCTGTACTGTAACACTTTTCTGGAAACTTTCTTCAAATTGCTCATACACAAATAGCAATATCTTTCACATCAAAATATAGTGAAATCCTAGATTATTAAACTATTAAGTTATTGAATTATATCTATCACATCTCAACTGAGTAAATATTCGTGTTTTGCAATCAAATCATTCTATAACAAACAGGCACAGATATAGCTATATAATCTGTTTATATGACTATGCTGGCACATATTTAATAGCCTTTCAAGAAAAAAAATGTAAAACTGAATGATTTTAAAATAGGATAATTTTGCTCCTTAAATATTTTTTTCTTTTTTTTTGAGATGGAGTTTTGCTCTTGTTGGCCTCCCAAAGTGCGGGGATTACAGGTATGACCCACTGCGTGCTCCTGGCCTCATTAAAAATTTTTGTAAAAGTTTTCTTTCCTTTGCAGTACTTAATCCCTGAAGTCACAGCAAGAAAAATACAACATGAGTGGCAGTAAATGTATAATCATGGGATGCTAGGTACTAGTAGCATCAGTAGATTGTCTTATATCCAGTGGACCTGTCTCAATTTTCTTTGCTGAATCCTAAGTTAAAACATTATTTTCCCCTCTCTACATGAAAAAGTAGAAGAAAAAATATACCAAAAAAGGAGAAAGAGAGGAAATATAAGAAGGAAAAAGAGAAGGCCGAAGTGCTGGCTCACACCTGTAATCTCAGCACTTTGGGAGGCTGAGGTGGGCAGATCATGAGGTCAAGAGATTGAGATTATCCTGGCCAACATGGTGAAACCCTGTCTCTACCAAAAAAAAAAAATTAGCTGGGTGTGATAGTGCACATCTGTAGTCCCAGCTACTTGGGAGGCTGAGACAGGAGAATCACTTGAACCCAGGAGGCAGAGGTTGCCGTGAGCCAAGATCACGCCCCTGCACTCCAGCCTGGAGACAGAGCAAGACTCTGTCTCAAAAAAAGAAAGAAAAAAAAGGCAAAAAAAGAAAAGGAAAGCCAAGTGCTTCTTTCTTATAGCAGATCTTTAAGACTTTACAGCCCCTTGAGTCTTTCTCTAATTAAAAAAATTTTTTTTACCTTCTCATCACATTGCAAGTTCCTTCATGTTTTCCTTCCTTCCTTCCCTCCTTCCCTCCTTCCTTCCTTCCCTCCCTCCTTCCTTCCTCCCTCCCTCCTTCCTTCCTTCCTTCCCTCCTTCTTTCCTTCCTTCCTTCCCTATCATTTTCAAAGACAAATTCTTACTATGTTGACCAGGCTGGTCTTGAACTTCTGAGTTGAAGTGATCCTCTGCCTCTACCTCCCTATGGCCAGGCCTATGGGGGCATGTCATCATGCTTCCCTATATTTTCATGAAGGTATTTCAATATTCCAGATTTCTCTTAAAATGTGACATGGTGAAATCCTGTCTCTACTAAAATTACAAAAATTATCCAAGTGTGGTGGTGGGTGCCTGTATTCCCAGCTACTCAGGAGGCTGAGGCAGGAGAATCACTTGAACCCAGGGGATGGAGGTTGCACTGAGCAGAGATTGCATCACTGCACTTCAGCCGAGGTGACTAAGACCCCATTAAAAAAAAATGGTAAAGTGATGCCTATAACTAAACAAAATATTTGAAGAATGAATCTATCTCTTCAAAACTTTTGAATCCTCTTTATTGTCTCCAAATAGGTTTCTTCTATAAATTTAAGCAGTACATGTGCACTTCTGTTACATGGATATAGTGTGCAGTGGTGAAGTCTGGGCTTTTAATGTAACCATCACCCAAATAATGTACATTGTACTCATTAAGTAATGTTTAATCTCTCACCTGTCACTTATTTTCCTACCTTTCTGAGTCTCCAGTGTCTATTATCACACACTCTATGTCCATACTCTCACTTCTAATTGCGAACATGTGGTATCTGACTTTCTGTTTCTGTGTTGTTTCACTTAAGGTAACGGCCTCCAGTTTTATCCATGTTGCTGTAAAAGACATGATTTCATTCTTTTTTTGTGGCTGGGTAGTATTCCATGGTGACTGTATGTGTGTGTCACCTTTTCTTTACCTAATCATTATTGGACACTTAGGTTGGGTCTGTATCTTTGTTATTTTGAATAATGCTACAATAAACACACAAGGGCAGGTATCTTTTTAATATAATGATTTCTGTTCCTTTTGTTAGATAACTAGTAGTGGCAGTGCTGGATCAAATGATAGTTTCACATTTAGTTCTTTGGGAAATCTCCATACTGTTTTCCACAGAGGTTGTACTAATTTACATTCCCACCAATGGTGTATAAACATTACCTTTTTTCTGAATCTGTGTCAACATGTGGTGTCAGATAGTATCTCATTGAGGATTTAATTTGCATTTCTTTGATGGTTAGTGATACCGAACTTTTTTTCATATGCTTCTTGGCCATTTGCATGTCTTCTTTTGAAAAATGTCCATTCATGCCCTTCGCCGACATTTTCTTTTTCTTTTCTTTTCTTTCTTTCTTTCTTTCTTTTTTTTCTTTTAGGAAGTGTCTCACTTTGTTGCTCATGCTAGCTGGAACCACAAGCACATGTCACCATGCCCAGCTAATGTTTTAATTTTCGTAGAGGTGAGATATCCCAGTGTGTCCCAGGCTAGTCTCCAACTCCTAAGCTCAAGGAATCTTTCTGCCTCAGCCCCACAAAGTGCTGAGAGTACCGAGACAGGTCACTATGCTCAGCCTTGGCTACTTTTTAATGGATTTATTTGTTTTTGTTTTTGTTTTTGTTGTTGTTGAGTTGTTTAACTTCCTTATAAATTCTAGGTATTAGTATCGTGTTGAATTCATAGTTTTCAAATATTTTCTCCCAGTCTTCAGGTTGTTTGTCCACTCTGTTAATTATTTATTCGGCTATGTGGAAACTTTTCTGTTTAATTAAGTCCCATTTGTCTATCTTTGTGTTGTTGCCTGTGATGTTGAGATCTTAGTCAAAACTTCTTTGGCTATACCAATGTCCAGAAGAGTTTTTCCTAGGTTTTCTTTTAGTATTTTATATGGTTTCAGGTCTTACATTTAAGTCTCTAACCCAGTTTAAGTTGATTTTTATATGTGGTAAGAGATAGGGGTCGAGTTTTATTCTTTGCATATGGCAATTCAATTTTCCCAGTACCATTTATTGTAGAGAGCATTCTTCTCCAGTATATGTTTTTGTCGATTTTGTCAAGGATCACTTGGCTGTAGATATGTAGCTTTATTTTGTGGTTTTTACATTCTGTTCCACTGATCTATGTATCTATTTTTTTTTATACCAGTACCATGCTCTTTTAATTACTGTAGCCTTGTAGTATAATTGAGGTCAGATAATGTTCAGTTTTATTCTTATTATCTCTCTTTCTTTTCTTAATGTTGGAATTCTTCAAGAGTCTAACCTCAGTCTCTTCTTACAATATTTTCTCTCCCTGGGAAATTACACCTATTTCATGATTACATTTGCACTAATTATAAATTCTATGACTCTTTTGTTTAAGACTTTGATTTCAGATCATCTGAAGCTCAAACACTAAAAGTAAACTGAGCACATTATATATCCTTTAAGGTATTTTTTCTTACTTTGATGTCAATTTCTCATGATACAAATATAATCAATATCTTATGCACTTCATACTTTTCATAATCTTATGTAATGTACAACAATTTCTATTACTGGACTAAATCTGTCTTTCTCATTTATTCTTCCTCAGCCTATTAATGGAACCTCCTGACAGATGATCATCCCTTCATCACAACCTTCACATGCTGGAATCACTCTTGTAAAGCTGCTTTTATAAAATCACAGCCGCCTTCTTCAAAATAGATTTTCCAAATAACAGTGAATTTACAGTGAGGTTAGCAAAACTTTCCATTCTCTCCATAACATTTAGTCATAAACTATGGTTCCAACTTAATCTTAGACTATATACTAATAACAACGCCAATATTGTTGATATAATTGAAGTTACCAGAAATGACTATTAGGCACAGTATTTGTATATTTTATATATAGTATCTCAATAAAGCCTTCATAACAGATCTATTATATAGGTTTTACGTTTGATATATTTTACAGTTGAAGCTTGGAGATGCTAAGAAATGCACGTGTGAGGGAGAGGAATAGGCAAGCTATGAATCAAAATTTATGTCACATTGTCTCCCAAAATGCATTTTAACCACTAGGTACAGTGTGCTTTAATTTGAAATTTATTGACATTTATTTTCTAACAAACTCAAGATGAATGTTTTCATCACTATCATATTATTGTCTTTCTAGGGTGTAGCGTGAGCTTTAATAACCAGATGACTTTGCTCATGATTTCTCTCACTTTATGTACATTCTGATCACTACTTCAGACTTAATTCAAATGCCAATTTCTTCATAAAGCCTTCTAAAATTAAAACAGTTACAATTAATGTTTTTTCCTTTGGTTAGTAACTTTCCATTGCATGCTACTTTTGCTATGATTTATTGAACAAAATGCATTCTAGCTTTCAATATTCTATTTATTACATGCCTGGAAGAGATCAGATCTTCATTCTTCTAGTGCCTAACAAATAGTCTTTGACATAATATATGCTCAATAAATGCCTATTGAACACATGTTAAACAACTTTATTTACAACGAGTTACACACTAGGAAATGCATATTTCAGATAGGAATATTAGGTAACTTTTTATTATTCAATACATAGTACAGACTTATGAGCCCTAAACGGAATACTGTAGCAATATTAGATTTCTTATAAAGGCAAGCATAATTATATATTCTGCAGTTCAGAAGCATGTCATCTCCATTCACACATTCGCTGCCTTGATGACAAGGGAGAGGAATCTGAAATATTTGTGTCTTTCAGGTTCTCCTCTCCTTGGCCTTTAAACTGTACAGTAGCCAAATAGTAGAGGCTTCCCACAATGCCCAATTCTGCTAATTCAGCTACTAGAAAACATGCTGCCAATGCCCACTAGTTCACATCCTTTTTGGAAGCAATGCATTTGAATATTTACAAGAGGACTAAAACATTTAAAATGTTGGCTACCCAGACCTAATTTATATTCAACAGGCATAGCGTAGACACTGTGTCAAAATCAACTTGACAATTTTAGAAAAAAATAAGTATGATAGCTTAAAAAGTCAAAAATTATTGATAAGCTCACAAATTGTAATGTATTTTTCTTAAGCACCCTCCTTTGTTTCCAAGACTAAGGTAGTAATGCAAGGTTTACATTGATACTATTTTCCTGAATATAACATGTTTAGAAATTGAAAAACATAGTGACAGCAAAAAATGAAAGGCACCTTTCTATCCAAATGACACAATTGTGCTGACAAATGTCATCATACTAGGAAGCATTCTTTTTATGACCTTTGACTAATTGCTGCTCATTATTTTATTATCCTGTGAAATAGCCTAAAATCTTTCCCTTTCAATGGGAAATAAGAGAGCAATTTAAAACTGTACTAATAGAGTTCCTGCCATTACTTCTCCGCCACAAGAAGAAAGCCATGTGGAAGCCTACGCCAAATCTCACTCTCCTGGACATGCTGCTGTGAAACAGCAAATCAGAGCTCTCCCAGAAACAGAAACGCAGCTGCGAGTATTATCCTTAGCCAAGCCCCCCTTCTTTCTATTGCTGTTTCCTACATCCAGTTTCCTTCTTCTGAATAGTGCTGGAAAATTAGCAGGGAGAGAGCATGTGCTGGAATTGGGGAATGTTGCTTCAGGGCCTGGAGCCATAGTCTTGAGGAGCCATGCTGTGTGGCCCATTAAACAAATGACAAAGAAAGAAGAACATAGTCCTTCTTAGCTTAAATATCAAATGATTAATAGCAGTCTTCTTTATGTATTCCTGCCCAGAGTGTTTGCAAATCTACTCCGAGTCAAATCCTGGCTACAATACAAATCACCAGGAAAACATTTTCCATTCCACTTACTAGTTAAGTCATTTCTCTGAAGTGTATTTTTTCTCTAGTGTGTGTAAAACAGTGTCATCCTTGCCACCCTCAGCATTGCCCTATGCTTATATGATGCTTGAGTTGATTTTTGCTATTAAACCACAATATTCTCTGTCATTCTTATTTTCTTTTAATAGATGTTAGTAAGTGGCATGATTTACCAGAGTAAAGAAAGAGACATGTATGCCATCAGTTCAGAATTCAGTGACAGCATCTTAATTTTTGTGGAAGATGGGAGTGTGTAAATCATGGAGGTTAAATTTATAATGAAGAGAGAGAGAAATTCAATATGTATGGGATACTTTACTTCCTCCAAAAAAGCAAGAACCTGTTTAGCAAGCAATAGTCCACACACAGGAACAGTGTCGCCCGTACAGTGTAGTAGCAGCAGAACTGTGTTCCTGTTCCCTTAATCTCTAATTCCCAGCACATTCAGTGGATTACATACTGTTTATGCATCATGCAGCCTCCCTGAGCCCTGTTTCTTTACAGTACTTACTCCTGCTGCTAAAAGGAAAATAGGCTCTGACAATCCTCTTTGGCTGCCAAAGCTGCTGCCTCTGAATGAATGCATCCTGCTTCCAAGAGTCAAGCTGATCCCTGTGATCCCTGAATCCAACAGGAGTTCAAAAGAATTCTGCACGTCTCAAAGAGGAAAAACGGCTTTTCCTCTAGGATTTAAAGAGGAACGAGAGCTTCATCACGTGAGAGCTGATGCTCTCATACCTCCAGACTTCAGGGCTGCGTGAGGAACCAGCTCAAACTGCAGGTGAACCGGAGGCCCAGTCTCCCTCCGACTCTGGCTTTCCTCCTGCATTACACACTTCAGTTCAGCACAGTAATGAGGCCATTGAATTCCCCTCCGCAGCTGCGAGCTGACTATAAATGCAAAAGCTAAGTTGTTGAAATAACTGTGTCAGGGGACTTGCAAATGAATATACTGTCATTCCGACGTAACCCAGTTTATCTTGTGTTTATAGTGAATGGTTTTAGATGCTTAGTTTAAAGCCCTACTATGATGCTCTGCGAAAACATCTTTAGACACCTTCCCAGAGGAAAATTGACAGCTAAGATGACAGCTTAGAAAGAAATAAAAGAACCACAATGGTGTACTATCTTTTTATGACACTTTTCTTAGAAAGATTTAAAGATATTAAAAGGTGAATTATTTTACAATATTTATGAGAGAGGTGGTAAATACTCTTCAAGTTAAAAATAATAATGAACTAATTCTTGTAGGGTATTGTTATTCTGTAATTCTCCTTTTAAATACAAAATGTCCCACTCTGAGCAAACAATACATAAAAATCAGTTTGCATAAAGCTCATATGTCTGTTCATTCTAACAAACAGGTACCATTCTAGGAGGAGGGACCAAAATAAATACAGCATATAGACTATCCTTCATAAACCTGAAAGCCCCATTCAAGTTATTTATTCTATATATTCTGATACATTAAAAAATTGTCAGGAAAATGTATCTTGAGCTTGGTATTCATAAAATGGTTTTGCTAAAAAGACAAGTTAGAAACAGTTAGTGGGCTTAAATATTTTAAATATTGAAAATTTATACTTGTATAAGCATTTCGTGATAGATAATGATGATCTGTGTTTGCTTATGTCTTCCTCCAGGTAGTATCTGAGATCTAGGTTATACAATGTTGTGAATATGTGATTGAATGAAGAAAGAAGATCATTAGCAAGGATTTTATCACATAGGTAAAAGATTTTAAAGCACTTAGTTCATTTCTACTACTCTAACAAAGTACCAGAGGCTGAGGAATTACAAACAGAACATATTTCTCCCAGTTCTGGAGGTTGTGAAGTCCAATATCAAGACGCTGTCAAGTTTGGTACCTGGTAAGGGCCTGGTCTCTACTTCCAAGATGATGCCTTGAACGCTGCTCCCTCACGGGGGATGAACTCTGCGTCCTCATGGCAGAAGGAGTGTAACAGGCAAACTCACTCCCTAAAGCCCTTTTATAAGGCATTAATCCCATTCATAAGAGGAGCCCTCATGGCCTAATTACCTCCTAAAAGGCTCCACTTTTTAATATAGTATGGTTGTCCCTTGATGTATGTGGAGGATTTGTTCCTGGACTTCCTACATATATCCACTCAGACTCAAGTCCTGCAGTCAGCCCTGAGAAACCTGCATATATGAAAAGTCAGCCTTCTGTATATGTGGGTCTCATATCCTGTATTTTCAGTCTGCATTTGGTTGAAAAATATCAGCATAAAGTGGTCTCACACAGTTCAAACCTATGTTGTTGAAGGTCAAATGTAGTTCCCCCTTGTTCTTGAGGAATACCTTCCAAGAACCCAGTTAGTACCATAGACAGTACTAACCTCTCTATAAACTATGTTTTTTCTATACATATATAAATATAATAAAGTTTAGTTTATAAACTAGCCAGAGTAAGAGGTTAGCAATAACTAATAATACAATAAAACTAGTATAAAAATGTACTGTAATAAATGTTATATAACTGTGGCCTATTTCTTTCTCTCTCTCTCTCTCTCTCAATGTGTGTTATATGTACTTACCCTTCTTCTTGTGATCTGTCGTTCTGATAACCAAGACAGCTGCTAAGTGACTAATGGGCAGGTAGCATATGCAGTATGGATATGTTGGACAAAGAGATGATCCACATCCTAGGTAGAAAAGAGCAGAGTGACATGAGATTTCATCATACTGCTCAGAATGTTACACAATTTAAAATGTATGAATTGTTTATTTCTGAAATTTTATATTTAATATTTTTGGAGTGCAGGTAACTGAAACTGCTGAAACTGAGGCCATAGAAAGTGAAACTGTGAATACGGCAGGGACTACTCTACCATTGCATTGAGGATTAAGTTTCAACATGAATTCTGTAGAGGATATAAGCATTCAAACTATAGCACAGGAACTGATTTAGTTTCTTCTCCCAAAATGTAGCCTTGGAGACTAGTAAAGGTTTATATAATGAGAGGGGCAATTAAAAAATAATTCATGACTTGTTCCAGTTCCCACAGCCTCCATTTCCTCCCCTCCGTCCCTCAATAATTTGGGCAAGGCTTGGTGGAGATATAGTTTATTTCTGCTTCACTCTGTGTCCACTGAGGCAGCCGGAAGGTGGAAAGTGAGAATCATCTGTGAGTTTGTCCACTCATAATTTAGGTGATTGATGTTGGCTCTTGGCTAAGATCTCAGTTGGGGTTGTTGTCTATAAATGAGCTCATGTGCTCTGGACTTCCGCATAGCATAGTAACTGGATTCTAAGAATGAGTGTCCTGAGAGGGTAAGAGCTAGCTAGAAGACATGTAACCTTTTGTGACCTGACTTTGTAAGTCACATAGCATCATTTCTAGCAATACTCTTTGTCAAGGCAGTCACAAAGCCCAAGTTCAAGGGGAAGATAGAATCTACCTCATGACGGGCAGTTGAAAAGTTCTTGAAGAGCATATGGTACCAAAAAAACATTGTAGCCATTTTTGGAAAATACCAGTGTCCAATATTAGAAAACAGTATCTTTAGTACAGCAATATTAAATATTAAATACATTAGGTCTTCATTATTTAAAGATGAATGTACTCTTGCTCACCCTGCTTTAATGCTGAATATATTCAGATGTGCCCATTGATAGCAACTAAAAGAAGAAAAACAAAAATAAATCCCTGGAAACTCTACAACCAACCTATATTCTGTCACTTGGAATTTTCTGGTATAATTTCTAAACTACTTAAACACTTTGTCTCTCCTTTGCCTCTCTACTTTAGATTATTGCATTATACTTAACAATGAGTAAAGAATTAAAAATGTCATAACACAAATGTTAAAAAGTATTTTGATTCTTTAAGAGATTTCTGATCATGATCACAATCATCCAAAATTGGGTTCATAAAAAAACTTAAAAGACTTTTAATTTCCCAGACAGAGTTGTTGCTAGTGGTGACAGATGAGGAACTGGAAAAAATGTTGACAATGTCAATTACTTTAAATGAATGAATGTGACTTTTTTCCTTTGAAACAACCAATGGACAAATTTAGAATTCATTGAGAGCATGTCAAGTGGGCATAGTGAGCAATTTTGGAGATCAGGTGTACCTGCAGAAAACTTGTGCATGCAGAAAGTTTCTCACACAAATGAATGTGAGCAGCATTAGATGTCACAGGCATTTTCACTGTTCAATGACTTGAATTTTTTTCTTGGCCATATGTTGCTTAATATATACCACCAGAGACCATTGTAACATAAAGAACACTGATGACAGGAAACAAGAGAATCATGAAAGGAATTCTGCAAATTTGTCTCAGGGTATGCTTATCCAGATTATAAATAAAATTATGTAAATAAAATTCTAATATCAAAAAGTCTGTGATGTTTCATAAATAAAGAGAAAAAGGACCTATGATTATACCTATTTTTTTTTAATTTATAAGATGTGACTACACATGTTCACAATGCATTATTTGAGAAATACAACTAAATATTTCTCATTTTCACTTAAAAAAACACAGTATAAATTTAAAAATCATAGAAATTATTTTAGAACAAAATATTTGACTATTAGAATTAAAATCAGTTTATATTTTGATTTGAAGCTAGCAATTAAATTGTAATCTACATTTAATCTCCAAATCAAACCTGAGATAAAATATAATTTTTTACATCTATGTTTACAAATGAGATTTTAAATAAACAAAGCATTTTGCACTAGCTATTAAATTGGAGAAAAGTCAAAATTTTATATGTTTTGACTTTTTATAAAATTTTATAAAATTTTTTATGTTTATTTTCAAAAATGAAAGTAAAACAAAATTTATAAATAAAAATAGTCTTTCCCAAAACTAAAAATTTTGCTTGCAAATTATTTTTCATTTATTACATAGCATATATAAAAGTTGCAATATTTTTTCGTTTCTGA
The DNA here is from genome assembly GCA_004027715.1 of Plecturocebus donacophilus. Lineage (NCBI taxonomy): Eukaryota > Metazoa > Chordata > Mammalia > Primates > Pitheciidae > Plecturocebus > Plecturocebus donacophilus. The sequence continues at coordinate 28,674 of PVKP010005576.1, read as the reverse complement.
AAAAAATTATAAAATTTTTTTTTGGGTTATAGGACTTCTAAAAATGATCAGAAATTACTTGAAAACAAATACTAGAAATTATTTAATTCAAAGCAAGGAATTTTTTGCAAATGTATTGACATGCTAATGTAATAAGATTTTATAAACCACAGAAACAAAGGTTTCTTTCTCTGTCAATTCAAATTTAAAAGGTCAATTATTTACCTTTCAGATTAATTTGCTCAGGAATTCTGGACAGCTGTTCACATTAGACAATTGTTCTTCCTCAGAGTCTGGTACTATCTGAAGGAGACATTCTGGGAGATATCTGTTGTTTTATTGTTTTTTGGTTGGCACAACAAATGGAAGACACTATTGCCACTTATTTAACTGGGCCAGGGTTTGTCTGTGTCTGAGGATTTAGATTTCTCCTAATGAGAAAGAAAGTCCTTCTGAACAAAGCATTTCTCCAGATGCCATTTGGCTCTCTAAGTTCTCACCAGATAACAGACGGTATAATAGTGAAAGGTGTGTTTACCTGAGCTGAGCCAAGTAGGATCTTACTCACACGTTCTCATATCTACACAAAATAGTTTTTGCCTGATTTTAATTACGTTTAGCACTGTAAATGTACTACCATGTATACGGAAGAAACATTGTGTGTTTTCTTTCATTTGAAACTTTACCAGAAATTCTTTACTATGCCAACCATGTCAGAAAGTCAGATTGCTCAGAGCAATGCTGTTTTAGCCATTAGAATCATCACAGGTACACACTTGGATCAGTTCACATTCACAACTTTTATATTTGCAGTGCTTTTATAGGTGTACATTGTCTAACTCATTGTGTCTTCTAATATAATCATGACCATACATTTATCTCACACTTCTTCAATTTATCATCATATTAATGGGGACAGTGTGTATAAAGTATGTGCATAAGTAGGGACTATTACCTTGAAATTTTATTTCACTTTAGAAAAACAAACATAAAATATTTGTGATAGAAGAGGACACTGGCTACAATCAGGGCTCAAAACCATTGCTCTCAATACACCATCCTGAGCCTATCTGGGAATAGACTTCAGTCCCATATAGGCCTCAGAATACGCTGGGATTCCCAGTAGACTTCCAGCTTGAGGACTTCATTAAAGCCACATATTTTATAGAAGGAATTACAAAGGGAATGCTTAGAGGGCCAGGCAGCTACTAAATAACTGAAGTCAGTCAGCTGTAAAAATAGTAAGGAATGGAGACGCTTACTGCAAATTTAGTAATGTATATTCCACATAAGGAAGGCAAGATCCATTTGGTCTCAGCAAATACTGCCTTGGTGGAGTGAGAATCCAGTGTTACTGTCACTTAGTTTTCAAGTAACGCAAAATATCTAAATCAACTGATACAATTTCCTAAATTTTAGTACAGTATGTGTGACAAAAAAACAAATAAACCTTGTTATAGATTATCCACGGGGTGTCACATTGCAGCCTCTCCGTTTTTAATGGAAGAAAATAGTATCTGGACATATAACCCTGAAGTGTGAGATCTGCCCCTGAAATTTTTTCAGGTAGCTTTGACTTATAGTTAAAACAGCATGTTCATTGCACAGATGTGAAAAATAATAATGCTGCATTATCAGTTCTATTATAATGTTTTACACATTTTACCTGTTGACAAAACTGTGGCAATACAAGATGTTTTGTAGGTTTTGTAGGTTTTAATGTATTCTGACCTTAAAAGTATTTTTCAATTCGTGTCCATTAGCAATTGGTTCATATATAGGGTGTACATAAAGACTACCCCCAACATCTTTTTTGTTATCATTCAAAATAAGGGGCTTTATACAATTTTCTTTGTGTAATTTTAATGTGTATATTATACATTTGAACTATCATTAAAAAAGAATTTACTTATAGCAATGTGAAAAAGCCTTAATATAAAAAAGGAGGATATATGTTTGCAATTCCTTTGTTCATTTTTTCCACTTTCTTTCGAGAAATTGTTTCTGTCAATTTTAATTTTCACTGAGTTGAGTGGGAAAGGGATATAGGAGACAGTTACCTCCAATTGCAAATAGCAATCAAAGATTAATAAATGTTTTCAGCAGTTCCAAGTTTCATTGAATCTGTCTTGAGAGGTATGTGGCCAAACAAAATAAGCATTTCTGGAAAAGCAGTATGAGACATCTTGGTGTTTTAAATTTAGGAATTGAAAACTAACTCAGAAAAGACCTAAAAATTACAGTGTAGACGAGGTAAACAGGAATTGCCATATTTGAGAAGAATCAAAGACCCCACCTAGCACAAAAATGTTAGGAAAGAACAGTTTTTATAAAAATGAAAGGAAAGCTAATACACATATCACAAGCGCATTTTAATAGTTCTATCTGTAATGGCACATACTAGTCAGGACATCACCACTGTTTCTCTAAGCTTCCTGTATCTTCAGCAGTTATGAATGAATTATTAGTAATTTTGAAACTTATGCTTTTGATTTAGAGATCATTCCCATTCTCAATTAAAAACAGAGAATAAAAAACAATAACTATCAAAAAACCAAAGAGTCTTAAAATATAATTTCTTTCTTTTCTTTTTTTTTTTTTCTTAGATGAAGTCTCCCTCTATCACCCAGGCTGGAGTGCAGTGGTAGATATCGGCTCACTGCAATCTCTGCTTCCTGGATTTAAGCAATTCTCCTGCCTCAGGCCCCTGAGCAACTGGGATGACAAGCGCACAACATCAAACCCAGCTAACTTTTGTATTTTTAGTAGAAACAGGGTTTCACCATGTTAGTCAGGCTAGTCTCAAGCTCCTGACCTTGTGATCTGCCCACCTCAACCTCCCAAAGTGTTGGGATTACAAGTGTGAGCCACCGCGCTCGGCCTTAAAATATAATTTCTTGAGTCAACTTTAGAAATGATGTGAAATAAGGTAATAAGAAACTGTATAAATTAACAAGGTTATGTGCCCAAAATCTAATGAAATACATGTAGCTCATTATGTGATTATGTATATACATGTATGTATACACACACACACACACACACACACACACTCACACACATACACACACACACACTTAAGAGAAGTCAAAAGCAGCCTGTCAACTTTTTTTTAACTTCCTCAGAACTTGGCCTATCTTGACTTCTTTATTTCAAACTCAAATTTGTTAAAGCTAAGTGGTACTTGCATGTATATTTTTTCTAGAGGGATTGAAAGAATACTTTAGACATTGATTTTGGAAATCCTATACCATGGCTCATTCACTGCAGATCTGAGAATACGCTATTTTTTAGAGGTATAGCCAGTTCGAGGAAAACCCAGCTAAATGCTTAGATGAAACTACCCTGTGCCAGGGATGCCCCCTGGTGGGGTTGAATGACTAATGATCGCTAATGAATTTTTTTTCTTATCTCAGAAATATATTTACTAACCACAGTTTAATTGATTCTAGACTTTTGCGGTCCCTAAATACAAAAATATATTTTTAGATAAAATATAGTATCTGTCTTCTGAGAAAATATTACACAAGATAAAATACTTCAGGGTACATTGGTGGGAAAATTAGGAAAATGACATCTCTGTTACACAAACGAAAATGAGCCCCTGATGCTATTTTGATGGCCTGTAACAAACATCTTCTGTGGAAATCTGCAAAATGGTTTCTGCAGTTGGAAAGTCACAGCAATGAAAAAGATGCTCTGGATTGCTACATTCACAGGTAAAATGGCTCTTTTTAGACAAAAAAAAAAAAAAAATGTTATTGCCATCCACAAAATGAGGCTAGTTTGATCACTGAGTTAGAATTCCAAGTAAGTCCCAGAAGTAGAAGAAACAATGATGAAAATGGGTTGGTTTAGGAGAAGTTATCTTAGCAAGAGGCTTGAGTATATGATGACAAGTAGTCTTTTCAAACATACTGAAAACCACTCTTTTGTTGATGGTGTTTTGAGAATCAAAATATATGTGTGCACATATATATATATATATATATTCAAATATACAAAGTAAGATTGATTATGAATTTACTTAAAGTTGCCACTACATTAAATTCAATACAGACATAAAATTTGCATCAAATATATAGTTTTTAAAAATCATATTCTTGTTTATACTTTCAAAAGCAGGTCACTGTGACAAAAATGATGTTTTCCAAAAGTATTGACATAAAATAAGAATTAACTAAACTTTTATTTAAAAGATTTTATTTTATAAATGCTAGTGCATTCAGCATATATTTGGAAAGGCTGCATTTCATTCTTATTAAAACCAATAGATTATGTCTAAAACAATATCAACACAGCTATTCTCCTTCCTTAATAATAAATGTGATATTGATATAGCAAAGGCTACATCAATTTTCTAAAAATAAACATTGTTTTATTACACATAAAACTTCTATAAAAGTTAAATCTTGGCTTGAAATGAAACTTGAAACATTAATAGGAAAATGCACAAAGCCAAATGTTTTCTTAGTTGCAAACCAAATTAAAATATTTTAATTTGCATTTACTATAAATTATGCGAGATCTGTAGAACAAAAGTAACTGAGGAAGCTTTTTTAAAAAAACTCCAGACATTTGGAAAATTAGAGATACTCAATAAATCCAAAATATGGCAAAGTTCATCCATCCCTAAAAGTAATTAATAGATAGTTTTAATCCTTTTATTTAATATTCTCTTGAGCTTAATCCATATTTCTCCTTCCCCTAAAAAATTTGCAAAAGTCCTCATGCCTGCAAATGAAATATATACCATTGTGCTTTTTCTTTCTTATCTCTTTCATCATTGACAGAGGCACCTTAGATTCCATTTCCCAGGATATCCCGTTGTTGGTCTAGCAAGCCTTATGCTACTGTCAGTGGGCTCAGTCTAGCAGAACATTGATTTTTAAACAGGGAACCAGGAAGAAAATAATTCAATATTCTATTAGACAATGAATACTGGCAGTCAAAGAGGTAGGAAGCGGTCCTTCACTCCATTTTAATGTATATTCATGAAGGAAGAGCTCTTTATGTTCCTGTTAGAACGTATGCCTGTGAGGATACTTAAGGTGTGACTCACGAGGGAAATCCTGTTATTTATGGGAAGAAGGGAGAAGAAGTGAAACAATCAAAGGAGGAAATCAAAGGAGGATAAATGACATACAAAAGAAAATGCTACGTGGCACTGGGGTTTGTTTTTATTGTTTTTGTTTTGTTTTATTTTGAGACAGTCTCCCTTTGCCTCCCAGGCTGGAGTGCAGTGGTATGATCATGATTCACTGCAGCCTTGACTGGCTCAAGCTATCCTCCTACATCAGCCTCCCAAATACCTGGAACTCCAGATGCATACCACCACAGCCAACTAATTTTCCTTTAAAGTTTTTGCAGAGACAGGTTCTCATTTTGTTGCCGAGGCTGGTCTCACACTCCTGGACTCAAGCAATCTTTCTACTTTTCTACTTTGGCCTCTGGGCTCCCAAAGTGCGGGGATTACAGGCAAGAGCCACAGTGCCTTGCCTTGTTGTTGTTTTTAATTTTAAAGCTCGCGGTTAGATCAATGAGAGTCTGTCCTCAACAGTTCACATAGTATTTGTTTGAAGCTCAGCACAACTCCACGAACACTAACTCCCCAAATCAGGTAAGTTAGATCAAAAGAAGAATTTTTCTTACTACATGCTTTAAACATTTTTTTTTTTTAATTTTCAGGCAATAATGTAGGTTGCAGCTGTTCCTTGGAGTCTTCACATGATTTTGACTCAAACCCAAAAAATGCAAAACAAAAGTAATCAGGAAAAATTAATCTAAGAATAAAGTAGTCTATGATTTAGAAAAGGAATGGGCTGAGTTTTAAAGTCTCAAATATGTAGGCTATATATATATATATATATATATATGAATGTAAATGGCAAGTGTGGATGATATGATAAGCAAGAAGTGAGCTAAGGTTATGCTATATAAAGTACCTATAAAGTCTAACTGAAAAAGCCAAGATATTTTATGACAAAAGAAATAACTATGCATGCAATATTTCCCCGGAATCCAACTTTTCTCTTTTTTAATTCTTGAAAAACTGATGACCTCGTAGGGTGGGGAAGAATAGATGAAGCTACTTTCTGGCTGCCTGTTGGTCAGACTTCCAGACATACCTACCTGCTGCAATCCTTCTATTTTTGATAGAAAAGTATGAAAAAATATAAGCTGAATCACCACACAGCCCTCTGGTATCTTTCAAAGTTTATTTATGAGAATTGGTCTAGCAAAGTGTAAGACATTTAAATTATGTTTATAAATTGGTTTACCTTTAAATTATTTGAGATGGTAAACACCTGCAAGCAATCAGTCATCCAGATCTACTTGTTATCACCTATTATTTCTAGGAATAAGTGCAATGATAATAACTACAAGTGTTTCTAATATCTAACATACAGAAATCACATTAAATGACAAAGGATTGAAACACACTATAAGAAAGAGAATCACTTAATTACTTTAGACTTTGTTTTCTTAGTGTGTAAAGTTATAGTGTTGGGTTACAAAATATAAAGTCACTCCCAGATCCATGAAGATATGTTAATATTATGGTCAAGTCCTCATGTCTAACACACATTGTTTACCACCTGCCAAAACCCTACATAGAGATAGCAATGTCTATGTAGTGGTTACAGCAAGGATTTGAGAGTTAGCTCTACCTAGAATTAATAGACAAGGTTTCAGTCTTATATTGACTACAGACTTTAGAGAAATTATGCAATCTTTTAAAGTCTCAGTTCTTTATAAAATTGGTAGAAATAAATAGCACCTACCACCAGGACTGATATTCCAGGGGCACAAATCTTAATGGTGCTATGAGTTATTAATGGCCAAATTATTTCTGGGTAATTAGTGCCTATAGTGTGCCTGTTGCTAAATATTTTGAATATCAATACAGAATAATGTGGTTGATCAATATTTGTTTTTAACAACCTATCATAACAGTAGCTATAGCAGTATGGACATACTGAATTTACTATTTTTCATGTCATAAGTGAATAAAATTTATTTCTGTGCCTTCTTCATCAATTTCAGCTCTGAAAATAAGTCTAGCATCTTTTACATTGAACAATTCATAGAATGTGGCAAAGAGAAATTATAAAAATTGATTTAATATATTCTTTTAAAGAATTAAAGACTTTTTTTATACTGGATTATTGCCAAAGGAGCCATGTTTTTTGCAGGAATTCTAAAATATTATTATTTATTGTTTCTTACTCTAATAAAACCTGCAGAATTATAGACACAATTCCTTCCCTAAAGGAAAATTAGTTGGCATCAAAGAATGGTGTTAAATTATTAGAATATTGAAGGCTCTATCATATACATAATAAATTTTATTAAAAATAAACTTTAATATTTTGTTTAAAACCAATACTTAAAAGATTTTGAATTATAAGAAATACAAAACTTTTTACCAAGAAAAATACAAATATTCAGAAATAGTTACTTATCTATACAGTTCCCTGGAATCTAGTCTCAGATCATACTGAGAGTTTTTTGCTCAACAGTAGGATGTGACCAGGAAGACACAGGCTATTTACAACAACAAGTTCTGACAGTGCAGGTCTTGATTGGCATGACAACACTGAAGAGGCAACATCATTAAACAAAATTAGCAGGGACTCATGTTATACAGACGTGAACCCATTATTATATATGTGCAACATTAGGTAGATTGTATGATTTGGATTTGTGTCCCTGCCCAAATCCCATGTTGAATTATGATCCCCAATTTTGGAGGAGGGGCCTGGTAGGAGGTGATTGAATCATGGGGCAGATTCAGATTCCTGATTGCTGTTCTCCTGATAGTGCGTGAGTTCTCATAAGATCTGGCTGTTTAAAACTGTGTGGCACCTCCCCGCTCACTCTCTTCCTCCTTCTCCAGCCATGTAAGATATGCCTTCTTCCCCTTCCCCTTCCACCATGATTGTAAGTTTCCTGAGGCCTCCTAGCCATGCTTCCTGTATAGCCTGTGGAACTACAAGTCCATTAAACCTCTTTTCTTATAAATGACCCAGTTTCAGGTATTTCTTCATAGCAGTGCAGGGACAGACTAATACAGTAGATATCACTTCAAATCTCCCTTTGCAATTTAATACAGGCTTCTCATTTCAGATATCTTGGAATTTGCTAATGCACTACTTCGAAATGCCGTTCTCCAACAAGTGCAGGTTCTTATCACAAAGTGAACTTTCATTTGCACCTGTTTAAGACTCTGCAAGGAGTTACAGTAACTGTGTCAGTAATGCTTTTGCTTATCAAATTTACATTTCAAAGTGGCTAAATTGTTTTGAAAGTGTATCCCAGTGTGGAGTCTTTTACAGTCACTGCTTGATGTTTAAAATGCCTGATATCTACAGAAAAATAGGGAGGGAGGGAAAGAAAGAGTATGTGTGTGGAGGGGGAGACACACAAATATGTATTTCTTGACATTTGGTCAAGAAAAAAGGAAGAATAAAATTGCTTCCAAATAGAGCAAATATACAAGCAGTTATTTCTATAGATATACTTGGCTTATATCACTATATTTAGTATAAAATTGAATTGAGTGTTAGCGGTTGAAGAAATTTTAGATAGCTTCTACTGCATCCTCCTCATTTTATAAATGTAAGACTCAAAATCCAGAGAGCTATGACATGAGTTAAGTAATATAGTTTGGAGTAAGATGTGACTCTGTTTGATCCTTGACTCTGGCTCTTACTTAAGCTGTGGGAATGCTAAGCATCTGCTTCTTCATCTGCTAAAGATTTGATAAAACGATTTTAAAAATTAATTGAATAAACTAAAAGAAATTCCACTGGGAAAGACCTGAGTCCATCCATTTATGGCTGGAATGCGGACTGATATAGTACCTAATGGCAGAGTTTCACTGCAACTTCCTCAAAGGTAGGAAATAGCTCAAGTTGTGTGGTTCCAAATTATCCCTCTGACTTTTGTTTAGACAAATTGCTATGGGGAAATGTCATTCTGATTATACTTCTGAACCAGTGTCTTAGAGCAGCTTTATAACTGACACATATGCCAGTTTTGAGAGAGCCTTTGGATTATTGAAATGAAATTAAGAAAATGCCTGTTTCTACTAATATGAGTTTCTTAAGGAGTTCTGTAATCCCAGCACTTTGGGAGGCCAAGGCAGGCAGATCACGAGGTCTGGAGTTTGAGACCAGCCTAACCAACATGGTAAAGCCGCATCTCTTCTGAAAATACAAAAATTAGCTGGGCATGGTGGTGGCTGCCTGTAATCCCAGCTACTTGGGAGGCTGAGGCAGGAAAATCACCTGAACTTGGGAGGCAGGGGTTGCAGTGAGCAGAGATCACACTATTGCACTCCAGCCTGGGTGACAGAGCAAGACTTTGTCTCAAAAAAGAAGTTCTGTTAAAAGGCTTCATTTCCTGTGGGTTCAATAAAACATTTGTTTACTTCTAATTATAAGGACAAGGTTAAAAATACAGATTGAATTCAATAGCTGATTTAATATCTATATCCTGAAACTGCCAATCAATAGATTGATTTCAATATGGAAAAGTGTCTCTAAAGTCATTTCCAGTTCTCCACACTGATCAAAGACATGCAAAATGCCATGGAATGCATGATATATAGTTTTAGGAGATAATATTGAATTACAACTATGTTTCTCTGTAATATTAAAAGAAAGCCTAAAACATAGGAACCTAATTTAGTGAAAATACAGACAACCATTTTAATTTCAGTTACAGAAAAAAATACTAGTTTTACAAAAAAAAAAAAAAATCCTAGGTTTTAGACTTAGTTTAGCAGTAGTTTCTGTTCAACAAAATTGTAGTTTTAGTTGGCCACAAGTTCAAAATAGATGTATAAAATGATGGTTTGACAGAAACTGAACTTATAATATTTTAGACGGCTTTGTTCAGAGCTTGTCTGGGAATAGCAGTTTCATTTATCAGTGGCACATTTTGAGAGGAAGCATTCAATAGGGAAAAATATCCAGGGAGTAAAGGAAATACACTGAGACATGGTTGAAAGTGCTGCTGTGGTCTAAGTGTTTGTGTCCTCCCCAAAGTTTGTGTGTTAAAATTTTGATTCCCCAGGGTAATAATGTAGAGAGGTGGAGCCTTCAGGAGATAAGTATGTAATGAGGGCAGAGGCCTCATGAATGGGATTTATGTCCTTTTAAAAAAGGCCCAAAAGAAACCCTTTGCCCCTTCTGCTATGTGAGGACAGAGCAAAAAGACTCCAGTCTTTGAACTAGGAAGACAGCCCTCAACAAAGCTCAATGCTGCTGCATCCTAATCACAGATTTTTAGCATCCAAAAGAGTGAGAAATAAATATCTGTTGTTTATAAGCCACTCTGTCTAAGCTAATTCTCTAGCAACCCAAACAGACTAAGACAAGTGCTTTGTATTATCAAAACATACAGAGTCAAACTACAAAAAATTATTAACTAAAATGTAGATTTGAAGGGTAGTCCATAGGGAGACAAAGGAAAGCTGCTCTGTGTTGTGCAAATGAGCCAGGACCAACGGGCAAAGTTACAGAGTCCAATTTCAGCTTAGCGTAGTAAAAACAGCAATTACAGCTGCCCAACAATATATCAGTTCCACTCCCAGAATAGCAACTCAATGATCACAGAGCATGGAAGAAGGAATCCGTGATCTGGAAAAGAAGTCAGACTTGAGTGCTGGAAGTTCTATGCCTTCTGAGGACTAGATCTATTAGAGGAAAATATTAGATCTGTACCCAATTAAAAACTATATTCTTGAACCTCAGGGTGAGACTTGAGCTATTTGTATATGTGTCCATTATTTTTTTTACCAGATTAGACAATATTTTGTATTTAACCTTGCCACACGTCTAATATTTTTCTAGACTTTTATATCTCTTTTCTGTCGGTACAATTTATTCACTTTATTTTAGGTTTTAGAGTTTTTTACTGATGCATTCGATTTATACAGTTATCATTTCATAACTGCTAAATATAAAACTGTTTCACTTTTGACAATAAATTCATGTCTATTCAGCTTAATTTTTAAAAATAAAATTAAACCCCTAAACCTAGGATTTTACTCTGTAGAACTGTAAATCACAATTTTTTTTTTGTAGGACAACAGTCAATATGTCAAGTTTTATGAACTCGTCAAAGGCATATTTACATAAGCTTTTTAAGAACATTCTCTATGGTTAAGATTAACATAACTCTACTCACTCATAATATTTGTGGGGAAAACAATTATAAAACAACTTTATAAAATACTTGCTGAAGAGAGAATGTGTTTTTCATTCAATAGAAACAGACAGTGAATTTGACTTACAATCCTTGTCTCACCTCCATTAAAAACCTCTTCTTATATATCCAGCCTTTAAAGTTTCCCCACCTTTACTTGACTTTAATTATACCAACATTTTCTCCTAGACTCTATCAGTTGGTAGGTTATCGACTAGTGAAAGACCTCTGTCTATCCATTCGCTTATCTAACAGAGAGCTGACACAGAAAATTCAGATTAACATTCTAGTAAAGATGTTATTTAAACAAATACGTACATTATTCTATGGACAAAATTATCTACATAATTTTATTTATCCTCTACTTCACAGAGCCAAGCAAAGTTACTGAATTAATTGGGAATGCATATCTGGAAACATAATGGAATTTGATTACCTATGAATCTCATTTTGGAAATAATAGTAGTGTTAACCCTTTTTTGACTGTTATGGGCTGAATGCTATGCTCTCCCAAAATTCATGTTGACTGTAACCCCCAGTGTGATGGTAATTGGAGGTGGGGTCTTTAGAAGGGAACTAGGTTTAGATGAGTTCATGAAGGTGGAGCCCCATGATGGGATTAGTGTCCTCTCAGTGTGCCGTCACCGAGCGAAGGCCATGTGAGGAGGCAGCCGTCTACAAGCCAGAACCAGTGTTCCGACCGACGGCCAAATCTGCCTGCACTTTGCTATTAGACTTCCCAGCCTCCAGAACTGTGAGAAATAAATGTCTGTTGTGTAAGTCAAGATAAGGATTCTTTGGTTGCAAAGATTTTAGTCAGGCTTCTGCAATTTCTCCTGGGCCCATCTGTGTACTTCCTTGTAAAATTCAGTTTTAGCAAAAGAACCTGGCTAACTCAGTTTAGCCAGGACTCCCCATGCTCAATATCTGATTATCTCCAGTATCTGATCTGATTCCTATTCCTCTACCATCCCCCAAGTGATGTCTGATCATCGTGGCCTGTCTTTAGTAAAAACCTTGTTAAGTCAATTTAGCCAGAATACCCCTGACCCCTGACATTTCCTCTTAGTAGTTTTCCACCCACTGACTCTCACATTGCTCCTTGGCTAAAAATTCCCACTTGTTCATGCAGTACGCAGAGTCCAATCTCTTTCCCCCCCTTCAAGACTCTGTTGTACTATTCCTTATAACTATCACAATGGTCCTGAATAAAGTCTTCATTACCATGCTTTAACAAGGTCATTGATTTTTTTTTTCTATAACAGCCATCCAGTCCATGATATTTTGTTTTAGCAGCCTGAGCTGACTAGGACATTGCTCAAGCCAGATTTCAACTTACAGAAGCATCTTGAATTAATTGAGTGAAATTGCTAAGGAAAGTTGGAGCAGATACTATCATAGTGCATTAAGATTAGTTTCAAGTTCTCTTTAATAGAAAAATAGGTGGCTTATAATCTTATTCGAGTTTTAGACCCTCATGAATATCTCAAAACCTGGATTCTTTTGAAAAAATGAACACACCCAGATACAGACTAAAATGGAACATAGTACACTTACTGTCAAACTGACCACACTATTTTCTCTTTGTAGTTAGAAAACTAAATTCAATCAAATTTACTCAAAAAGAGAAAAACATTGGAAAATGATATTTTCAACCACTGAAAATGTAATCACTGGAAAAAGTATGTTTCAGAAGAAACCTAAGCAAGACTCAAATCTACTTGATTAGTATAGAAAAAACGCACTAATTTTTTTTCAATACAATTCCACATTTGTTATATAATTTTATTCTGCCAGGTAGATATGAGTGAAAGAACGGTGCTTCTTTTAGGTAAAGAATACATTAGGTTATGCATAGATATTCATAATTTCTTTAGCATCCTCCCCACAATACAGTTTATGCTAGTAGCAGGATTTTCTCCCATAAGCAAAGTCCTAAACAAAGTACATTTTCCCTCCAAAAAGCAATCATGACTGTCATACCATTCTAAGAATCACACTTTGACTCTTCCTCTGCTCTTTTTTCTTTTGCCTTTTCAGGAACAAACCTATCTTTGCCCATTTGAGGGAATACGTATTTGGGAAAAGGAGGAAACTGTTAGTTTAACTATACAACCAATGATACTATTTAATGGCTAAAATCTTGAACATCAAACAGAGCCAGGGAAAATGCAAAAAAAAATCAATAAAACTGAGAGTGATGACATTGTTAATATCCAGCCCCTTTTCTCTCATGAATTATATACCTATGGTTCAGAAAGTTTTAATTTTTCAAGGTGCAAGGTCAAGCCTATGGCTAATAGCCAGATCAGGTGAGTTCAGACCTAAAAATAATGAAATATATTGCTAGTCCTGCTTTTAGCTGATTAATAAAGCTCAGGTAGCTAAACTGTTACCCCCTAAGAGTGGCTCCTAGGCTTTGCCTCCTAAGTAACTGAGCTAACTGGTCACAGATTTTATGAATTTACATGTAGTCCTTCCAAACTTGGTTAATAGCATTCAGGTTCATCCTAGGACATTTTATATCAGAGGGGCCCTTTGCTGGTAGCCAGAATCTTTGTATGCACATACAAATTGAGCATTGAAAACTTGGCATTTTATATATAAATGGTTGGAACTCATAAAGAGCAAATCACAGATATTGGGAATGTTTTTGTGAACAGAGATAAGCAAGCAGTATGCTACATTAATTTTTAAGTCTCTGCATATTAATTTCCTCAAATAATTGCATTTCTCATACTTGCTTTAGTTTTGAACTCATTGTGATAGAGCATTTTATTTAACACTTGATGGTGCAAAATTAAGTACATTTAGCTTTTAATCTTCCTGATAGTAAACGAATGACCACTTTAGATTTACTTTCCTCAAGACAGTTTCAAAAGTCCATGAGGTGTCGATTCCTGAACACCTATTAAAAAACTGTAACCAACAGGGACGTCTCCTAAATATTGCTGAATCAAGTTACTTTCTCAGTTTGAAATTCTATTGATCCATTCTAGGTTGCTTTCTTATAACTTCAGTGGTCTGAGAAGAAATCATAGTCACCAAATATATTCTTAGTTACACAGCACTATTTGAAACTGAAAAACGGAGTCCATTTCAGCTTACTTAAAAAGAGATCATTAACTTTAAAATTAAAAGGAAAAAACAACCCAGGGAGAGAAACAAAAATAGCAGCTTATATGTTAACGTAATGTTTATTTTCTTATAAATTGGATAAATTACATACCCAATTATGGTTGCTCATTACTGGTTTACGTCATCTCTCTTTCTTTTCTCTTCTTTCTTTTTCTTTCTTTCTTTTTTTTTTTTGGTATTTCTCTTTCCTGTAGTCTGCCTCCAGACCTATCAAACTGCTTACCATTTCCTAAAATTGCTATGCTACTTTCTCCCTGGATGCCTTTGAATACATGGTTCCTTGTAAATGCAATGGCCTTCTCGGTCAAATTCCTTAGTGTAAATCATCCTTCAAGAACAAAATTAAGAATTTCCTTCTCATGGAGATATTGTCTGGCAGTCCTCAAAGTTGTAAAATTTTTGTTACATTTTGCATAACTCCATCAGTAATTATTGTTCTGTGTTGAGATCATGGATTTTATTATCTACATCTTTTAGTACCTGCAAACACTTTCAGCTACAAGATTGTGTCTGGTTTATTTAACATTGACTGCAGTCAATGGAATAGATGTTGTAGAATTGAGAAAATGTGTGAACGAACAAATGAAAAATGACAACAACCTTCGGTGACTTGGTATATTGCCATGTAATTTAGCAGACCTTTGAGGAAACCTCTAAGCAAGTAATTCAGTCAATCGATTCATTTGGTTGTAACTATTGCCATTATATCACAGATGAATAATTTCAATTATTTTAATGACCAAATCAGTTTGATCACTGATTTCTTTACTAGATATTTCAGCCACTGCTCTGGGGTTAAAACTAGACAGGAAACTTGGAGCTGCTTCTTGAGAGCTGAAATTACCTCTGGAGAAGGTACAGATCAATCAGATCATTGATAAAAATCATTAACGAGTTGCCTTTTTTCAGCAGTGAGATGTGCTGCAGGGTTTAAGCTTTGGAGTCAGATGAACATGTCTTCAATTCCTTTACCCTCTAAATGAGTGACCTTGATAACTACCCATTAGGGTGTAACCTTGATACATTTCTTAGCCCACTGTGTGTTTCCTTTTTTCATTTTTGAAAGAATCATTACACCTACCTTTATGAGTGGGGGTAGAGAAATGGCACAAGACTGATGAGGTAACATGTGAAAAATGTCTACTGACATATTTGACACATAGTAACTGATTAATATTTATTTATTCCTTTTACTATCTTTTTTTTTTTTTCTTTAGTAACTCTGTTCACTGATCTTTGCCCTGCCTTGGCAACCCTTCTGAATTGCTAAGACTATTTGGTGTATAATTACAGAGGCCACTAAATTCTTCCTTAACTCTTAGAGTGCAGCCAAAGTTGTAATACCATCACTGGACTAAGCATAATGATTACTGGGTAATCTCTTCCTCTCTCTCTCCCTGTCTTCCTTTCTCCCTTCCTTCCTTGCTTCTTTTTTTTTTATCCTTTTTTCCTGTTTTTCTTTCTCTCTTCTTCATTCTTCTTCTTCTCTTCTTTCCCCTCTTTTTCCTCTTCTTCCTCTTTTTAAATAGGAACAAATGTAAGAAATACAAATATGTTTTAAAATTAAAAATTCAACTTTATAAATATTTAAGCAATGAACATTTGCTCTAATTTCACCTCAGGGTACTCAGTCTTCTCTAACTTTCAATTTTATTTGAGTTATTTTCCAGACTTACTTTTGCCGGGTTCATAGTAAAAGGCTTAAAATCAGTCATAAACTGGTTAAAACCCATCACAAACTGGTTAAAATATTTTGTGTCCTCCTTGCATCAAAATGTACTGAAGGCTGTATCTTTACAAGTTTGCTGTTTTTTTCAGCTTACTAAAAAAAATAATTTATTTGTGTAAGCAAAATAGCCAGCTGATTGATACATTTTTAACTTTTTAACTAATTGAATATTAGGTAAGTAGATATAAGTTAAGTTATTCCACTGGAGCAGGCATGATGAGAAGGCATTTTCTTGGCACTAGCAGCAATTATATCTGCTGAAATAGACTTTTAAGGTATTAGACAAGTATTTGGTGGAGAATGGTTAATAAACACTAATTAAGTCAGCTACAAAGAAACCCTTGGGGAAAGATCAATATTATTAAGTGTTTAAACTAGCTTTTCACATTTACTAAATCTATGTGGAACTGCGCAAGCTGCAAAGCCGCCTTCACTTTCTTCCTTTCTCCTCTCATTTCATTTATACTGAATGTTGACGTGCAGATCACATTCGTGTGATGACTTGCAGATCATCTTTTTCTCTCTAAATAGGAACTTATTTAAGTTGTCACATATACATCATACACTATATACTGCATAACATCCCTTCATGTTGAGTTACTGAGCTTGGTTGATATGGAAAGCTGCAGAATCTGCCAGTGCTATGATTAAAAAATGTATATGAGGAAGACAAAGAAAAAAATATCCTACTTGCTTCCTCCAAGGTAAAAGAATATCCCACTTGCTTCCTTCAAGGTAAAACTGTACTTGATTGATAGAGAAAATAAGAATAATTCTGATTTTAGCATTAACTTCCATAATGTAGAGCTAAGCAATGATTAATTGCCCACACACAAAAGAAATCACCAGGTACACAGGATATGAAGTGCATTATGAATACAAGCTGCTGTCAATTAATTATCGGTTAATTAACATACATCCTCCTTAATAACACTCATAATAATAATGATAATAGCTAACATAATTATCTTACTTAGCGGCAGGTACTGTACACTTAACATTTCATCTTCATGGCCATTGTACAAGGTAGGCACTATTATGGTCCTCACTTCACACTGAGCAATCTGAAGATTAGAGAATTTGGATAATTGCTAAGAATCACATAGCTATTAGATGATAGATTTGGGATCTGAATTCAGGTAACACATTTCTAGAATCTATGTTCTATGTAAGCCAATTTTTCATTTCACACAATGTGCCAAATTATAATTTTATGGAGGCTAAGTCCAGGACTGCAGAGTTGATAGAAAGACTATCAACAGATCTTTAGGAAATTCTTGATAGCAGGTAATTAAAATATTTGCACAGGGAAGTATTAGAAAAAGACAAAAGTAAAATGATTGAGAGGGCTCACTTAGAGGCTGGCACATTAGACATCTCTATCAGAACACTATCTGCCATTTTATGAAATATTAATTTTCTAGTTTTATTCTTTTCTCACAAAGCCACCTGTAGTATTATCTGCAAAGATCCTTATACTTTTCAACAATTCAATAATACTACAAATAATAAGATGTTATATTTACTAAATGCTTCACATTCATCAGGCATTAAAAAAGGGCATTATGTACATTATCTCATTTATTTCTTGCAACCTTGTAAAAGAGATTTTTTTATTTTAAAGTTGAATATATTGGTACTTAGGGAGTTTACTACATAAATTAATATACTACAAAATTAGAAAATAAGTCAGAAAAACACACATTCCAACAAAGATGTATTTTATAAGCATCCTACTGACAAAATTAGAATAGTGTCTATTGGTGTGGATGTGGGGACTCTGGTACAGAACTCTTCAAACACTGCTAGTGGGAGTGTCATCTGGTGCACTTAATCTGGAAATCACAGTGGAAAGTAGTTAAATTGTCCATGGTGCAGAAACTCTCATTTTGCATATATATTCCCAAGATATACATCACATGATTCTAAAAGGACATTAATTACAACACTGTTTGTGATAATGATTAATTGGAGGTGTTAATTATATGAGGAAAAAGTAAATCATATGTGGTAAAAGGTCACATGAGGTATTATGCAACAGTGAGAAGCAAATGAATGTGTGAATATGTTTTTGTATGAATAGGTCTCAAAATTATTGCATAGAGTGGTATAAAATACTTGCAAATTACACATACCTAAAAAGTAACTTGTATCCTGAATATACAAGATAACTTTAAATTCAAAAATAATATAAGAAATAGTGCAGTTGGCAGTAAGCTAAGGATATGAATAGATATTTCTTCAAGAAATATATTCAAATGATCAATAAGTACAAGTAAAGATGCTCAACATCATTCATTATTTAAAAAATACAAATCAAAACCATAATGAGATACCACTTCACACCCACTAAAATGCATACAATAAAAAAGACAGTAACACATGCTGGCAAAGATACGGAAAAATTGAAATGCTCATCCATTGCTAGAGGGATTGTAAAATGGGCAGTCATTTTGGAAAACAGTTTAGTGCTTCCTTAAAATATGAAACACAGAATTACCATGTGATTCAGAAATTCTACCTGTAGGTATATACTCAAGACAAATCGAAAACAAATGTCCATACAAAAACGTATACACATATGTTTCTAGCAGCATTACTCATAACAAACAGTAACAGCAACTCAAATGTCCATGAACGGATATATGGATAAATAAAATGTGGCATATCAATACCATTTAATATTATTCATCTATGGAAAAGGACATACTGATACATACTACAACATGGATCAACCTTGAAACATTATCCTAAGTACAGAAAGCAAATCACAGGAGACCCTATATTGTAAAATTCTATTCCTATAAAATATCCAGAATAGGAAAATGTATAGGGACAGAAAGAAGATTAGTAGTGTTTTTTGTTTGTTTTTTGGCTGGAAAGTTGAATGGAAAGAATGAAAGAATAAGGGAGTGATGGGAAACAGGCATGAAGTTTCATTTAAGGAAAATAAAATGTTCTCACTCATAGGCGGGTGTTGAACAATGAGAACACATGGACACAGGGAGGAGAGCATCACACACTGGGGTCTGTTGGGGGGAAATAGGGGAGGGACAGTGGCGGGTGGGGAGTTGGGGAGAGACAGCATGGGGAGAAATGCCAGATATAGGTGAAGGGGAGGAAGGCAACAAATCACACTGCCAGGTGTGTACTTATGCAACAATACTGCATGTTCTTCATATGTACCCCAAAACCTAAAATGCAATTAAAAAAAATAAAATAAATTAAAAAAAAAGTTCTAAAATTATTTCCAGTGACGGTTGCACAATCCTATGAATATACAAAAAAATCATTAGATTGTATGTGTTAAATGAGTGAATTGAATGGTTTATGAATTATAAATAAACATATCTTGAATATGCTCTTAAAAAATATAATACAGAATGGTGTAAGTAAAATGGCAGAGTGAGCTGCACCAAGCTCCTGTCTCAGGACAAAATAAGCAGAAAGTGTCAGAAAGAACTTTGTCAAAACTCTGAAAAATATTTACAGCAACCAAGTCAATGCTAAATTAAGAAAAAGGAAGCTTTAATAAAATAGTAGAAAATATTTGTAGTATTTTTATTTGCTTTTGTCCCACTCCCTTTCTGGCTCAAAGTGTTGAAGAGCACAACCAGTATTACCAGTGTGGGCCCTTGGTCCCTGGATCTGGATGGAGATAGAAGATCTTATTTGCAAATAAGTATGTAGGTTTGTTCTAATCTGTCTGAGGACTGCCTGAAGGACTCAAGGCCCTTTTCCCTTTTCTGTCTATCTTGGAACACATTATGGCCAGAAACGCATCAGATGACTGGGGCAAAAGATTATTGTGGAGACACACAACAGATGAACTAAGTTCTAAGAGAAAAGGCTCAGGAGAGAGTTTCTCTGGGAAATTAGGGCACTCACAAACACCTAGGTTTATGAAGAAATTTAAAAACTTGGCCTTACCACTGATTTGGCTAGGCCAAGATGCATGGTGAGAAAAGACCACAAAAGACTGTAAGCTTTCATCTCTGGCTAATATCTAGTCTCAGTACAAGTCTGGCTAAATATTGAGGGAAGGCCCCAGACAGAGTTATTAGTAAAGACTGGGATTCCAGCATTTAAGGAAGCTTCTGTCAAACAACTAGCTGAGTACTAACTAAGAAAGCGAGACTTTAGTGACCACACATAACAAGAAATTCAGTTTCTGCAACTGTAATTGGGAAAAGTCACTAGACAAATAGATTACCATAGTCTTCAGAAGTTTAAAAAAAAAATCTTATTTCCACAGTTGCCACATTATAATATTCAAATGTTCAGTTATCAGCAAAAAATTATAAAGCACAAAAAGAAACAGGAAAGTATGACCTGTTTACATTTGACACAAATCAGCCCTAAAGAAGTTCAGATATTAGAATTATAAGACAGAGACTTTAAAACAACTCTATTAAATACGTTCAAAGAGCTAAAGAAAACATGGACAAAGAACTAAAAGAAATCAGAAAAACAATGTATAAACAAAATAATATCAGCAAAGAAATAAAAGTTATGAAAAGAACTAAATAGAACTCCTAGGGCTAGAAAGCATAATAACTAGAATAAAAAATTTGCTGGAGAGAATCAATAGCAGATTTAGCAGACAGAATCAGGGAACAGGAGGATAGGATGACTGATATTTTCCTGTCTGCAAAGCAGAAAAAATAAAAGAAAATGAGAAAACTGAACTGAGTGTAATAGACCTGTGGGA
Organism: Plecturocebus donacophilus; assembly: GCA_004027715.1. Classification (NCBI taxonomy): domain Eukaryota; kingdom Metazoa; phylum Chordata; class Mammalia; order Primates; family Pitheciidae; genus Plecturocebus; species Plecturocebus donacophilus. The sequence goes on along the minus strand of PVKP010005576.1, from coordinate 7,900 downwards.
CACCATCAAGTAACCTAATATCTGCTTAACAGGAATTGTAGAAGAAAGAAGAAAATAGCAAACATATGTGAGTGTTAATGGCTTAAAACTTCGCAGCTAAACTGACATGTGCATAGTTGCCTTAATCCTAAGTGAATCCAAATCCACTAGAATTATTTATACAAAAACTCACTCTTTCAATTCTCTAATCTCATTATCTCCATGAACTTCATTCTTACTCCACTTTGGCTACTTGCTCCAATTGCTTCCCCATAGCCTTTCATATCACTCAAAATAGCTCTTTTCCTGAAATAAGAAATTAATGGCCCACTTTCTCACTGTAATCCAAACCTTTATGGCTACCTTACTCAGTTATTTCCATTACAAGTACTCTTCAGCTTCATCAAGATCTGCAGCCTTCTGACTTCTCCCACATTCTTAGTCCCGTAATCCTCTCCTTCCTTTCCTCCCTAAACTGATTCTGATTCTATACCATTTTAAAATCTACTGACTCCTCTCCTACAGCACCCCGGCTTTCTAAACCTCAACCTTTTCTTATGCCTGGACCTTGAGTATAGTTAGCTACTACTCCATATACTTCACCTCTAACATGTCCTTAACACAACATAACATAGTTTTACCCTCTGCACACCCAAAATCTGTTCTTTCCAATTTGATTCCTGAACTACATGTGTTTAAATTCAACAGATACTTCACGTATCTTATGTTACTTGTCTTCAGTATTTTCACTATTTGCCAGTCCCACTTTAAAACACTCTCTCTCCGTGTCTTTCATGATACTCAATGCTAGTGGCATTGAGTAGCATCAAGAAAATATTTTCTTGATTTTTATGTTCAACTTTTAAATATTGAGAATCTAAGAGATAATTTTTTTATATTTTTCTTTTCTTTCATTCAATGTCAGCAACTGTCATATGTTTTGGGGACTGTCTTAGTCTGTTTGTGCTATAAAAGAATACCTAATGCTGGGTAATTTTTTTTTAAGTGGTTCTTTGCCTCATGGTTCTGCAGGCTGTTTAAGAAGCATGGTGCCAGCATTTGCTTCTGGCTAGGGGCTGTTTCTACTCCTGGAAGAATATGAATGGGAGATGGCATGTGAAGATCACATGGTGAGGGAGAAAGGAAGAGAAGAGGGGAAGATGTCAGGGTTTATATACGTATGTATGTATTAATTTTTTAACAACCAGATTGTATGGGAACTAATAGTGAGAAACTCACTCCCATAAGAATAGTGCCTAACCATTCATGAGGGATCTGCCTCCAGCACCCAAACACTTTCCAATAGGTCCTAACTCCAACACTGGGGATCAAATACCAACATGAAACCTGGAAAGGCCAAACAAACCATATCCAAACCAGGGCAGAGACTTTCAGTAAAATCCATGCCTTGGTTAGCAGTAAATTGGTGACACTAGCAAATCTCTTTATTTTTTGTGAAGTACAATGACAAGATCACTTAGCTTCATCATTGGTGTGAGGTCACAACACTTCAGACCTATAACAGAGTCAACTCCTCTGAGCTGTTGGGGGCAGGTAGTAAACGGAGAAAAAAATTGTGGGTTTGAAATCTAACTTCAAAGACCTTGGGATGTCTTCATTCACTGCAAGGTGATAATTTGTGAACATATTGAAAGACCCATGGAAATTATTACCAATATTTTCTGAAGAAGACTTCTGCTGAAGGAGACTTCTGCTTCAGGTGGTGAAGAAGTTTATAACATACCACCCCAAAATATGCCACTCTGGCATATCGACTATTTTGACTTAAAGTCAATTGAAAAACAACAAATGCAAGAAGGATATTCTGACCCTTCTTTTTCTTAAAAACAGGAGATGAAATTTTCCTGTGAGAGTTGCCTCCCACAATGAAAGAATTATTCTTATAATGAAGGATGGGACTGAGACTGAGAGAATTCAGTGCAAACAAATCTTATTAAAATAATGCTTATCTTCCTTTAGCTTCCTTACATATTTTACTTACTTTTCCACAACTGCCTTTCTTGGTTTAAAATAGTGTAAAACCATTTAAGTTTCATCAGTTCTTTCAGGAATCATTTCCTTACGAGGCCTCACTTGTCACATAAACCCATATTAAATAAATGTGTGTATGTTTTCCTAGTGTTAATCTGCCTTATATCAAGTTAATTCTCAGGCACAACTAGAGACTCTTAAGAGAATAGAGGTACAGTTTGGCCTCTTCTACAGTGGGAAATAAAAGTTCTTAGATTTAGATTTATTTATAAAGACTGGCAAAGGCTACAACATGTTGATGTAACATGGGGTTGGATAAGTACAAATTTCCTATAAAATCAAAAGTGCTTTGGGCATTTGGCATTAAGTAACGAGAAATAAATGTCAGGGTAAACCTCAATTCTTTCCCAGTATAATTCCCATTAAAATTAGTTCTATGTTCAGAGGAAACATTTTATAAATATATTTATCCCTTTCCCAGACTTATTCTATAAATAATTACTCACTCTAACCGCTGGAGCTTTTGAGGCTCAGAATACTACACACCAACGTGAAGGTCTCAAAAGCATTGTCAGAAGTAAAGTTTCTCTCTGACCTTTTCCTGCTCTCCTGTCACTCACCTCTCATTCTCCCAGAGGCTAGCCATAGAAACTCAAAGCTCTCTTTCCTATATCAGGTCATAGAAACAAAAATTCCCTTTCCTCAAGCCAGCCATAAAATCTAAATATAGTGTTATAATATTCTCACACATTTTTTGTGTAAGAACTGGCCATAAAGAAGTTCTCTGACTTACCTTGTTTGATTGTAGGTCATAATACCCCCATTCCAGAGAGATCCCTGCTCCAGATCAGAAAGAAAGGACGGCTGCACATAAAGGCCAAGAGGAGTCTGAATAAACAGCCCTTGTTGGGTTTCACCTCTCAGTCTTACTATCAAAAGGAATTTTTAAAAATATATGAAAAAAAGTTTAAACTAATACTGTTTTACCTAAAACACATATTGGAAATGAACAGGAAGTTTTGGAAAAGAAACAACTCTTTTTGAATTAAGAAAATACAAATGATAAACTAAAACCTCTTCAACAAGTTACCAACAGCACTAGACAGATAATTGAGACAGAAAATCAAAAGAAACTGAATTTAAACAGGACTGTAGCTCAAATGAACCTAGTAGACATTAACAGAACATTCTACCCCACAAATGCAGAATATATATTTTTGTCATCAATGCATGAATTATTCTCCAAGATAGACCATACCCTCAGTTGTGAAGCATGTCTCAATACATTAAAAAAAATAGAAATCATATCAAGTATCTTTATGGACCATACTAGAATAAAATTAAAAATCAATACCAAGAGGAACTCTCAAAACTATACAAATATATGGAAACTAAACAACTTGTTCCTGAATAATCATTTGTTAAATAATGAAATTAAGACTGAGATTCAAAATTTTTTTGATGTAAATGAAAATACACATAACATATCAAAACCTCTGAGGTATAGCAAAAGCAATGCTAAAAGGAAAGCTTATATCACTAAATGCCTACATCAAAAGGGTACAAATTTCTCAAGGTAACAACCTAACACCACACTTCAAGGAACTAAAAATCAAGAACAAACTGAAAACTAGCTGAAGAAAAGGAATAACAGAGATCAGAGCAGAACTAAATGGAATTGGGACCAAAAAAGAAAAAAATGATACAAAGAATCAATGAAATGAAAAGTGAGTTTTTTGAAAAGATAAATAAAAGTAATAGAATGTCAACTAGACTGACCTAGACAAAAAAAAAAGAAGATTCAAATAAACACAATCAGAAATGATAAGGGTCATATTACAACTGGTACCACAGAAATAATAAAAAAAAAAGATGATTAGAGACTACAGTGAGAATCTCTACACAGACAAACTAGAAAATCTAGAGGAAATGGACAAATTCCTGGAAACATACAACCTCTTAAGATTGAGCCAGGAAGAAATAGAAGCCCTGAACAGACCAATAACAAATAATGAAATTGAGTCAGTAGTTAATAATCTCCTAACAAATAAAAACCCAGGACCAGACAGATTCACAGCCCAATTTTACCAGATGTATTATACAAAGAAGAGCTGGTACCTATCTTACTAAAAATTATTCCAAAATAATGGAGGAAGAGGGATTCCTCCCTAACTCCTTCTATGAAGCAAGCATCATCTTGATAACAAAATCAGGTAAGAACACAACAGCAAAAATAACCTACAGGCCAGTATCATTAGATTAAAATAGTAGCAAAAGTTCTCAGTAAAATACTAGCAAATTGAATTCAACAGTACACCAAAAATTAATACATCACAATCAAGTGGGTTGTCTTTCAGGGATAAAACATACCCAAATCAAGAAGTGTGATTCATCACATGAACACAACTAAAAGCAACAATCATAGCTCATTGCAATAGATGCAGAAAAGCATTTGGTACAATCCTATACCCCTTTATGATAGAAACCTTCATCAAACTAGGCACTGAAGGAACATACATCAAAAAAATAAAAGCCATATACAACAAACCAAAACCAATATCATACTGAACAGGAAAAGATGAAAAGAACTAAGAAAAGACAAGGATATCCATTTTCACCACATAGTACTGGAAGTCTTAGCGAGAGCAATCAGGCAAGAGAAAAAAATTAAAATCCTCTAAATTGGAAAAAAAAAAAAGAAAAGAAAAGAAAATTATTTCTGTTTGCTGGTGACATTTTGTACATAGAAAATCTTAACAACTCTTCCAAAAGACTCCTTAGAATTGAGAAATGACTTCAGTAAAGTTCCAGTGTACAAAATCAATGTACAAAATCAACAGCATTTCCATACACCAATAATGTTCAAGTTGCAAACTAAATGAAGAACTCAATTCAATTTACAATAACCACAAATATATAAAAAGGAATACATCTAATCAAGAAGGTGAAAATTTTCTAAAAGTAGAACTACAGCAGTAATGAAAGAAATTATAGATAACACACTCGAATGGAAAAAATCCCACGTTCATAGATCAGAAGAATCAATATAGTTAAAATGACCGTATTGCTCAAACACATACAGATGGAATGAAACTCCTATTAAATTACTAACTTCATTTTTCACAAAATTAGGGGGAAAAAAGTCTGAAATTCATGTGTAACCAGAAAGGAACCTGAATAGCCAAAGCGGTCCTAAGTGGAAAAAAAAAAAAATCGGGAAGTGTCACATTACCCAACTTCACATTATGCTACAAGGCTATAGTGACAAAAATAGCATGGGACTGGTACAGAAACAGACACACAGATCAATGAAGCAGAATAGAGAACCTGGAAATAAAGCTGGGTGTCTATAGCCAACTGATTTGTACAAAGTCGACAAAAATATACCCTGGAAAAAGTGTATTGTATTCAATAAATGCTGCTGGGAAAATGGATTGACATATGCAGAAGAATGAAGCTGGACCCGTCTCTCATCATATGCAAGAATTAACTCAAGATGGACTCAATGCTTACATGTAAGACACATCATGTAAAAAATACTTGAAGAAAACTTAGAAATAACTCTTCTGGAGTTTGGCCTAGGGGAAGAATTTATGACTAAGACCTCAAAAACAGAGGCAACAGAAACAAAAATAGACAAATGGGACTACGGGATTTCATTAAACTTGAAAGCGTCTGCACAGGAAAAGAAATAATAGCATGAACAGACAACCTGAGGAATGGGAGAAAATATTTGCAAACTATGCATCCAACAAAGGACTAATATTCACAGTCTACAAGGAAACTCAAACAATTCAAATACAAAAACAAATAACCCCAAGAAAAAGTGGGCAAAGGATATGACCAGACATTTCTCCAAAGAAGACATAGAAGCAGCCAACAAACATGAACAAATGCTCTAGATCACTAGTCATAAGACAAATGTAAATTAAAACCTTAATGAGATACTTTCTCACACCAGTTAGAATGGCTGTTACTAAAAAGTCAAAAAAAATCAACAAATGTTGTTGGTAACAACGTGGAGAAAAAGAAATATTTATACACTGTTGGTGGGAATGTTAATTAGTTCAACCTGTATGACAAATAGTATGGAAATTTCTCAAAGTACTAAAGATAGAACTACCATGCAACCCAGCAATTGCACTACTGGTAACTACCAAAAAGAAAATAAAGTGTTATGTAAAAAACACACCTGCACTATATGTATGTTTATCTCATTGCTATTCACAATGGCAAAGTCATGGAATCAACCTATGTATCCATTAGTGGTAGATTGTATAAAAAAAATATGGCACATATACACTATGGAACACTACACAGCCATAAAAAGATTAAATCATGTCTTTTGCCAAAACATGGATGGAACTGGCGGTGATTACTATAAGTGAAATAACTCAGAAACAGAAAATCAAATATTGCCTGTTAACACTTTTAAGTTAGAGCTAAACTATAGGTAGACATGGACATACAGAGTGAAATAAAGACACTGGGAACTTCAAAAAGGGGAGTTTTGAAGGAAGGTGAAGGTTAAAAAAATTACCTGTAAGGTATAATGTTTACTTTTTTGGGTTGGGGCACACTGGAAGTCCAAATCTCACCGTTACGCAACATATCCATGTAACAAACCTGCACATGTATCCCCTGAATCTACAAAAATAAGTAAATAATAATAAAAATAATTAAGCTTAGATAATTTAAACAATAGACAGATTTACCTGAAAGAGGTATTTGTGAACTAGAAGATAAATTTGAAGATATTACTCTGGAAACAGTACAAAATGAGTCATTTTCCCATTTTCCATTTTGTGTAGAGGAAAGGAAGAGATATTGAGGATAGAAGGTGAAGGGTGACTGTAAATTCTGGTGTAACTCCCAATAGAAAAAGAAAATAGAGAAAATGGAGGCTTGAAACATTTGAAATAATAGCAGATGAGGGTTATCTGGAAACGATGAAACATTTGAATTTGCAGACATTAGAAGAAGAATACATTTGAAACAAAGTAAATAAAAATATTTCCACAAATAAAAACTTCAGAAAGGCAAACATTAAAAAAAAGAGATTTCAATGTAGCCTACAGAAAAAAATGTAAATAATAAAGACTATTAGACAATATTCTCAGCAACAACAGAGACTAGAAGATACAAACTACACAAGAGAAAATGATTTCTTCTTAAGGATTGTTTTCCAAGAATATGGGGGGCTCTAAATCTATTGTATTATTTGTAAGTGTATTATACTGATTGATCCTTACACTTCAATAAGTTAAATTATGCATTGTAGAATTCCAGAGATAATTAAGGAGAAAATTTAAAATATACAAATATATTTATTAAGCATCATATCCAGGTAACAATCTGTATATGCACCCCCCCAAATCTAAAATTATGTATATAATTTTAGATTTGGGGGTGCATATACAGAATATATGGGGATGCATATATATATATATATATATACACACACACACATGATTGGGGGTGCATATATATGTAAAATAAAATGTACAAGCAAGTAAAAAAAATGAATAAAATAATCCAAAAAATCTGGGCAATATAAATGAAAATGTAAGATAAATAATTCTAAGAATACAAAAATAGCAATAATTTGAAAAATACAAAACTAGCAATAAAAGCAAAATAGAGCCAAATTTTAAGTTAAAGATTTCAGAATAAAATTAAAAGATATAAATTTTTAAAAATTTAAAAAGACAATGTAGTGTAATATTGACAACATTGTCAATATTACATAGATCAGCGAGATAGAAAATCAACAAGGTTATCCAGGACTTGAACTCAGACCTGGAACAACTGGACTCAACAAATATTTACAGAACTCTCCTCCCACAAATCCACAAAACATACATTTTTCTCAGTATCACATTATACCTATTTTAAAAGTGACCACATAACTGGAAGTAAATCACTCCCC
>PVKP010005575.1:67500-88697 GCA_004027715.1 Plecturocebus donacophilus | reverse complement strand
TTATGTGCCTTGGGGTTGCTCTTCTTGAGGAATATCTTTGTGGTGTTCTCTGTATTTCCTGGACTTGAATATTGGCCTGCCTTGCTAGGTTGGGGAAGTTTTCCTGGATAATATCCTGAAGAGTATTTTCCAGCTTGGATTCATTCTCTTCGCCACATTCAGGTACGCCTATCAAACGTAGATTAGGTCTTTTCACATAGTCCCATATTTCTTGGAGACTTTGTTCATTCCTTTTTACCCTTTTTTCTGTCATCTTGCCTTCTCGTTTTATTTCATTGAGTTGATCTTCGACCTCTGATATCCTTTCTTCTGCTTGGTCAATTCGGCTGTTGAAGCTTGTGCATGCTTCACGAAGTTCTCGTGTTGTGTTTTTCAGCTCCATCAATTCACTTATATTCTTCTCTAAGTCGTCCATTCTCGTTAACATTTCGTTAAATCTTCTTTCAACGTTCTTAGTTTCTTTGCATTGGGTTAGAACATGTTCTTTTAGTTCACAGAAGTTTCTTATTATCCACCTTCTGAAGCCTGATTCTGTGAGTTCATCACACTCATCCTCTGTCAGGCCTTGTTCTCTTGCTGAGGAGGAGCTGCGATCCCCTGTAGGAGGAGAGGCATTCTGATTTCGGGTGTTCTCAGCCTTTTTGCACTGGTTTCTTCCCATTTTTGTGGATTTATCCACCTGTCGTCTTTGTAATTGCTGACTTTCAGACTGAGTCTCTGAGTGGATGTCTGGCTTGTTGGTGATGAAGTTTTTTCTGTTTCTTAGTTTTCCTTCGGGGGACACCCCTTCCCCACAGAGCTGGGCCTTCCAGGGTTCAGCTGTGCTTGTTCTCAGTCCTCAGCGCTTTCAATTGCTGTTCTCCTTGTGGGGATGGGACCAGCCGAGCCCGACTAAAAGGGCATCCAGTCCCATACAATCCGCACCAAGAAGCGCCGCGCTGGCCAAAAGAGTCGCGCTGGCGACCCGTGTGGCTCCTTCGCCGGGAATCTCCCAGTCTGTGGGCATCAAAAATTCGTCTGCAATTGCGGCGTCCACTCGCTCTCTGCGCTTTCACTGGGAGCTACAATCCTAAGCTGCTGCTACGTGGTCATCTTGGATCTCTCCGCCCAGTGATGAAGTTTTTCTGTTTCTTAATTTTCCTTTGGCGGACGCCCCTTCCCCACAGAGCTGGACCTTCCCGGGTTCACTGTGCTTGCTGTGAAACTCTCAGTCCTCAGCGCTTCCAATTGCTGTTTTCCTTGTGGGGATGGGACCAGCCGAGCCCGTCCATCCCATGTACTCCGCACCGGGAAGCGCCTCGCTGGGGCACCGGCAAAACAGCCGCACCGGCCAAAAGAGTCGCGCTGGAGACCCATGTGGCTCCTCTGCCGGGAATCTCCCGGTCTGTGGGCAACAAAAATTCGTCGGAAAGTGCGGCATCCACTCGTTCTCTGCGCTTTCACTGGGAGCTACATTCCTGAGCTGCTGCTAATCGGCCATCTTGGATCTCTCTCCCCGAAATTTTTTTTTTTGAGACAGTTTCACTCTTGTTGCCCAGGCTGGAGTGTAATGGTGCAATCTCGGCTCGCTGCAACCTTCGCCTTCCAGTTTCAGGCAATTCTGCCTCTGCCTCCCAAGTAGCTGCAATTACAGGTGTGCACCACCATGCCTGGCTAATTTTGTATTTTTAGTAGAGATGGGGTTTCACCATGTTGGTCAGGCTGGTCTTGAACTCCCGACCTCAGGTGATCCACCTGCCTTGGCCTTCCAAAGTGCTGGGATTACAGGCACCATGCCCGGCCTCAGCTAGTAATAATCCCTATTGCCCGCTCCACTTTAGTGGTTCTTGCCCTATCTGCTCCTCATCAGAGTGAACACACTCACTCACCCCCATCTCCCACTCTCACTGCGTCTATTCTGGCCTTTGCAACCTCCACCTTTATAAATGAAGGAAACTATCAAAGTAGGGAAGAGAGAAACCAAGCTTCAGAGAACTCTCTGCACCAGGAGCTGAGAGCTGCTAAGCCTCTCCCGGGTCCTTGAATGCAAGTGTAGAAGGCCCCCCATCCTAGCTGCCTTGTGTTTGGAATTTGAATGTGCAGCGCTCAGCATTTGGGGCATCCTGTGATCTTCCTGAGTGGGGAACTGGATCGGCTCACCAATGCTGTCAAATCACTGGTTCTCTCCACCAGCAGCATGCAGAAACTCAGATGTGAGAAATGCAAGTTCTTGGGCCCAATCCTGAGCTACTGTATCAGGAACTCTAGGGGTAGGGCCCAGCAATCTGTATTTTGAAAGCCCCACCTCCCAACCCCAGGTGATTCTGGCGCACACTCAAGGTTGAGAACCACTGCTCTAAAAAAGCTACTAGTCAAGGTCACCTGAAGGGGACAGAGCAAAGATCGGGGTCAAAGTGGGCAAGTCACACTGTTTCAGAGAGTGCTGCTCCTCCCCTCAGCTGCAGTTAGAGCCCCTCTAGGGACAGTTTGGAGAGGAAGTGAGGTTTGCAGCACAGGATTCTTCTTCTAAATTTGAGGATTACTGGCCTGACCCCATCCTCCTGTCATCTCAACACCTGTGGGTACAACACCGAGGGCTGCCTGGGCCAGACTCTGCAGCCCACATTATTGTGCCACGCACAGAATAATGTTCTGTGCTCTATGATGTTCTGCTGTGCTGGCGCTGCTGGCCCCTGGACTGAAGCCTCCTGCTCAGGGTCCAGGGCTCCCCTGCCTCTCTATAGAATTATTCTGGGGAGATGGGAGCTGTTCAAGTCACTGGTCATGACTGGTGAGATCACAACAGCTTGAGGGGAACAAGTCTCTGTGCCTGCAGCCCAGTCCCACCAGGGGGACTCAGCTTTCCCATCCTCTCAATGGGAACAATAGTTCCTCGCTTTCCTGGTCGTTGTGGGGACTAAACAGCACTTGGTGTTTGGGAAAGAAAAATAAAACACTATTGACAATATACAGGGCTTGGTGACCCCTCATCATCTCCATTAATTGAGACGTGTGCAGTGAACGCTCTTGTTCCATCACCACCTGACTAGAATCTGGCCTTGATGCAAATGGCAATGTCCTCTGGCCTTGGACATCACTGAAATGCAGGTCCTCAGGGTTGCTCTCCAAGGTGTATGTGACTAAGGGCCTCGGAGAGGGGAAACCAAAGTGGGAGTGGGGCGGGGAGGGCGATGTCCCAACTCCAGTCCAGTCGTTATGTCACTGAGGCTGTGTGCAGAGCATGAAATCACAGCTCCTTGATTTTAAAATGTTGTGTTATCATTTCTTAAAACATGGTATAAAAACAGGAATATTATTGAGTGCTTACTGCACAGCAGGAGGCATTATTCTAAGTGCTTTATTTGTGTTAATTCCTCAAAACAGCCCCATGAGGTAGGTACTATTATTATCTCTATTTGCAGATAAAGTGGAATTATAAATGTCAAATAACTTGCCCAAAGTCAAGTCAGGCATGGTGGTTCATGCCTATGATCCCAGCACTTTGGGAGGCAGAGGCAGGAGAATCACTTGAGGCCAGGAGTTCAAGACCAGCCTGTGCTACTACATAGTGAAACACCATCTCTACAAAAAAAAGTAGCTGAGCACGGTGGCATGTGCCTGCAGTCCTAGCTACTGAGGAGACTGAGGTGAGAGGATCATTTGAGTCCAGAAGTTACAGTTTGAGGTTGCAGTGAGCCAAGATGGTGGCACTGCACTGCAGCCTGGGCAACAGAGCAAGAAAAAAAAAACCATCTCTAAGAAAAAAAAACCCACCAAAACCTAAATTCCAAAGTCTGAAATCACTTTTACGATGTTAAATGACCCCTGTTGTATACAAAGCACCCTGTGAGTCACCATGGGTAGGGCAGGGGTAGAATTTAGAGAAAAGAGGAAGAGGACAGCTACAACTTCAGTAAAAGACAGACAGGCAGTGGGCATGATGGCTCATGCCTTTAATCCCAGCACTGTGGGAGGACAGGATCACTTGAGGTCAGGGGTCTGAGACCAGCCTGGCCAACATGGTGAACCCTCATCTCTACTAAAACTAAAAAAATTAGCTGGGTATGGTGGTGCACACTTATAATCCAGCTACTTGGGAAGTTGAGGCAGGAAAGTTGTTTGAGCCCATGATATGGAGGTTGCAGTGAGCCGAGATCATACCGCTGCACTCCAGCCTATGTGACAGAGTGAGACTCCATAAAAAAAAGAAAAAAACCTCCAAACCAAACCAAACAAAAAAACTAGTGTTACACAACTAGCAGGTGGCAGAGCTGAATTCAAACCCAGGTGGTTTGGCTCCAGAATCTAATTCCTACCCTAAACTTAATACTGCATTGCTCATGACAAAAAGTTAAGAGAAGAAAGAAGATTCTGCCCTTTCTTTGATGTGGCACACTGAAAAAAATACAAATATGTAAAATATATATTGATGGCAAATGTGAATTTCTTTCCTAATATGTGTTAAATTTTCTAAATTTTTACAACGAGCATATATTGCATTTGTAACAGCATAATTTTCTCATTTTATAGACTACCATTTCTACTGAGCATATATTGCATTTATAACCAGCAAAATTTTTTGTTATTATTTTTATAGACTATCATCTCTATTGAGGGCTCAGCCATGAGGCAATCTGTGAGCCTCCTCTGGGAAGCCTAGAGGTTTGTTTCTACATGTCTGGTGGCTGCAGGGTTTGGAGAGCTGTGCCAACTGCAGTACCAGCCAAACTGAGGAATGGGGGATTATCTGCTCACAGTCAGATCAGGGTGAGAGCAAAGAGACCAGCAAACAGCCCTGACACATGTGGAGACTACAAAGTACGTTGCAGGTGGGCGGAGCATCAACAAAGGCAGGGAGCATACTAAGAAGAGAGTGGGGCAGGTGCAGTGGCTCACGCTTCTAATCCCAGCACTTTGGGAGGCCAAGGCGGGAGGATCACTTGAGGTCAGGAGTTTGAGACCAGCCTGGCCAACATGGTGAAACCCTGTCTCTACTGAAATATATAAATTAGCTGGGCATGCTGGTGGGCAGCTGTAATCCCAGCTATTTGGGAGGCTGAGGCAGGAGAATCGCTTGAACCTGGGAGGTGGAGGCTGCAGTGAGCCGAGATCACGCCCTGCACTCCAGCCTGGGGGACAGAGTGGGACCCTGTATCAAAACAAACGAACAAAGAAGACTGGGTAAACCCATTGCTAGGAACCAAAGCTTCCTGTCAAGGAGTAGCCTGGTGAGGGTCTGGGAACTTTCTTCCAGCAAAGCAGGCAGCATGGCCTATGAACCAGAAGCTTTGAAACAGACCCCCACGAATAGGCTCTGTCCACCACATCTGGTGTCACACTGAGCACCTCATCTTTGCGTTTGCCTTGGGACCCAGCTGGGGTGGGGGCAGGTGGGCCGCGTGTCAGCAGCCTCTCTTCCTGAGCCTTACTCAAGTCACACACAATTAGACGCAGGCCAGGACTGGAACCAACTTTTCTGTCTTAGTTCCAAGCGCTTTGCCACCCCACGTTGCCAATCTAGGTAAAATTGCAAATCTGAAAGATGAACTTTTGAATACAACTTCCTTTAACCCTGGAGAATGTCAAATAAAAATAATGTAGTGGGCACTCTACTTATTAGAAGTGTTATAAATATTGACACAGTGAAACGTTTGAAACTGACGGCGCTCTGAAAGAACAGCTACAGTAAATGAGGAAAACAACATGGAAAAGGCCATTATTTTGCTTATTGGGAGAGTTTTCCATTCACAGCTACGTGTATGTTTGTTACAACTGGGAAATCGGTTATGTTTTGTTGACAACTCAGACTGTTTCTACATTCCTGCCACATCGCTGGGAGGTTTCCGTGCTCAAGGAGATAATACCCTCATGTGTTTAGTCACCAGGGCTTTCAGTGTATTTCTGATTTAACAGAAGTTTCTTTTCGGTCATAAAATATAAAACTATGATGACCTGCTCAAAGGTCTGGAGGGACAAGCCTGGGAAAAGGAAATTACCCTACTAGTCCAACGATGCTACCTTTCTCTTCAAAACAGATCCTCAGAGCTGCTCCATCCACTACCCTGTATCCAAAGAGCTTCTAAAATAACGTAACAGTATGCCCCCAAAAGTTCTAACAGCCTCTAGGGAGGTAGGGGATGATAAGAACAAGGCAGTTTGAGTCAGAAAGATCTGAGTTCTGAGGCCCACTCCGCCACGAGCCCGTGAACTGGGCAAATTGCTTCAACCTCTAAGCTTTCAGTTTCTTGAACAATTGAGAGCAACATTCTCTCCTTGCACGTTGTCATCAAAAGCTGCAAAGAACTGCCCTCTAGCCAGAGGTGGTTTCCAGTACTTCTTAGGGGGCCAGTGCCCCCTTATTAAAATAAGGGGACATACATATATACATATACACGCATGCACACACACACACACACACACACACACACACACACACAAATGCAAAAACAAGCCCCTGGCCACTGCTGTCTGAGGTTACGACTAACCTGGGTGCACTTGTGTGAGAACAAGTTCAAGGCACAGTTGAACACCTAAGTAGGTGTGGCCGCTCAGGCCTTGCCTCTGCAGACCACTCTCCCTCCTCCTGGGGAGGGGAAGAAAGGTTTCTGGGCTTTGTGAGAGGGAATGGCAGGAGCGTTTGAGTGGGAAACAGCAGAGGAAAAGCTGGAGAGGATGATGCCTTCCTGAGGGCTTTGTCAGGTAGGCCTGAGAACAAACCTGGTCTCCAAACTCCCCCAGAGTCCCCCTGGAGACTGGGGTGATGAGTTAAGAAACTATAATAGAAGTAATAGAAACTGAACAGACACTATCAGTCATAACCCCATGACTTTTTTTTTTTGAGAGACTCTCACTCTGTTGCCCAGGCTGGAGTGCAATGGCGTGATCTCGGCTCACTGCAACCTCCGCCTCCCAGGTTCAAGTGATTCTCCTGCCTCAGCCTCCCGAATGGCTGGGACAACAGGCGCATGCTACCACGCCCAGCTAATTTCTGTATTTTTAGTAGAGACGGGGTTTCACCATGTTGGCCAGGCTGGTCTCAAACTCCTAAACTCAAGTGATCTGCCCGCTTTGGCCTCCCAAAGCGCTGGGATTACAGGCGTGAGCCACCAAGCCCTGTCATATCCTCACGACTTTCTAGGTCATTTTTTTCCCACGGGGTTTTGCACACCAAAGGGCCATTTTTGATTCCTGTTAGCGCGGGCGGCTCCTGGGTTATCCACCATGCTCTCCTGCAGCCCCGCTTCTCCCCCTGGGAGGGCTCTCATTTGCTTCCCACATGGGAGGAGTGCAGAAAGAGAACTCATTCTGAAGACCCGTTCTCCCTGCAGTTGGAAGGAGCAGATTGCCCACTCACGTCTCGCAGTGCACGCTCGGAAGGCCACTGCTCCGCTGCCAGCGGGAGGCCAGTGCTAGGGAAAGGGCCCCCACTGTGTGAGTGGCCGCATTTTACAGTGGCTGCCTCTGTAGGAAATGCTCTGAAGGGATTTTGGAAACCATGGGGTATCCAACAAATGTTTCAAAGTACGTGCTTCACTTTCAGTGAGCATAAGCTTTGTAACCCCTGATATATAGATCGGAGTCTGAATATGCTTAGATCTCAGAATGGAAGGGTTTCTAAAGAAAAACTCCAGAAATACCCGAATTCAGATGTAAAAAAATGTGTGAGAATCAAGAACAAAGCCAGCGAAAGCAGAGGGAGTGAATAACCTTTCATTTCAAGCTGCTTTCCCCACTAGAGACAGTCATGATCTGTGCAGCACTATTTGATGCAAATGCCTCTCAGAAAAGAGCCAGTGGATAATAGATAAAAAGATTATCTGTGACATTATGAAAAATGAAAGTTTAAAAATGGCTACAAGTCCCATAAAAAAAAATCCTAAACTTTCTTCAGTCTTGCTGAAAGGCAGCTGCGGAGCTGGGCTTTGTTCAGCCTCTGGGGTCCCTGCTCTTCCGCCATTGTTCCAACGCCGTGGACCAGCTCATCTGTTTTCAAAAATCTCTCCTGCTGCTTTCTCTTTGCGGGAAACATAAGGTCCAAGAAGCTATCACAGCCCTGTTTCTTTCCCTAACTGGACTCTGATGCTGGAAATTCAAGTGCTGCAGATCCTGCCCCTCTCTCTTCCCTTCCCTGTCGTCCCCCTCTGTGCTAAACCACCGACTGCACACTTGATTTAACAGATGAATTACAGATTCAAGGCATGGGTTTCCAGGGCAGGAAAGAGTCTGATTTTTGTCCAGGTCTCTCTTGATTGGCTCAGCATGGAAGTCTTTCATTTAATGGGCCAGGTCCTGCTGAGAACACCTCTGCTGGCACCACACCGATTTCTTTCTTTGCTGGAGAGAGGAGCAGATCCTAAAGAGAGATTTTCCATCTTCCAGATTTCTGGTGTGCTCACTACATAGCATTCCTTTTAAGCAGAGCGTTATGAGTGTAACCCAAGACTCCAGGAAACATTTGATTCATTTGACCAATCATCTTTGATCTCAAAGTTGGCTGAGGTGTTGTGGAAGAAGCTATTTGAACACCTAGGCCACAAAAATATGCCTTTGTCTCCCACCTGAAGAGGCAGCATGGTGCAGCAGTTCAGTGTGGGGGTGCAGAGGGGACCACCTGGCTCAAATTCCAGTTCTGGCACCTGCTAGATGGCTGGACTTCGAGCAAGTTTCAACGTCTGAATTTCTCTATTTACAAACAGATACAATAAGATTACCAGATTGAACCACATACAACTGCTGATATTTGGCTGTTTTTGATTATAAAAAGATTATTAGATTGGACCACATACAATTACCAATATTCGACTGTTTTTGACCTACAAAAATGGCAGTTTCATATGGGTCATCAAAGGGTGACTGTGAGATGGAAAGAAGAAAGTCATATAAAGTGCTGTACCGAAGTGCCTGGGATGCAGTGTATGCTGAGTACAAGTTACTATTGCTGTTATTATCAAGGAGCTTATAGGAATCAC
This sequence comes from Plecturocebus donacophilus, assembly GCA_004027715.1. NCBI lineage: Eukaryota > Metazoa > Chordata > Mammalia > Primates > Pitheciidae > Plecturocebus > Plecturocebus donacophilus. Next base: position 79,749 of record PVKP010005575.1, on the reverse strand, counting down.
TTGCTGTATACAGCTCTCCTGTATACAGGTGCTGCGAGGTAAAATATTCAGATCAGTCACCTACTTGCCGACGACCATCTAGGCCAGGTGATGCAGTGCTAACAAACATCATTAAGGGTAGAGAAAGATGGGCACTCAGTCCAAACTCTTTTTTCTCATTTCCTCTTGAAAAATCCCTTCCTGGGCAGGTGTGGTGGCTCATGCTTGTAAACCCAGTACTCTAGGAGGCTGGGATGGGAGAATCTCCTGATTCCAAAAGTTCAAGAACAGCCTGAGTAGCATAGGGAGACCCTATCTCTACAAAAAGTTAAAAAATTAGCCAGGTTTGATTTGCAGTGGCTTTGAGAAAAAAAAAAATTAGCTGGGCATGGTGATAGGGCCTGTAGTTGCAGCTCCAGCTGCTCAGGAGGCGGAGGTGGGAGCAAGGCTTGAGCCTAGGGGGTCGAGGCTGCAGAGAGCTGTGAGAGCATCACTGCCCTCCAGCCTGGTAACAGAGCAAGACTCCGTCTCAAAAAAGAAAGAATAAAAATCTCTTGCCATATGGAACGCTGCTCCCTTCCCCTTCTGGGGCAATTTTACCCATTCCTGGTGTCTCTTATAAGCCAGTTGGTATGACTGGAATTAGACCTAAACTACTCAAATGGCGATTCCAAAAATACGCTCAAAAACGGATACCGGCCTAAGACTGTGTGTCACCCTTGGTGCCTCCTTCCCTTGTTTTCTGCAAGTGGCCATGAGAAAGCGTCCGAGTTATTGCAATTGTTGCAGTAAGAGGCAAATAGAGAAATTATGACAATCTGTGGACAAGTGCTGAAGTGTCAACCCGCAAACTGAATGAGACTGAACAGCAGGGTCTCCGGAGGCAAATCCACCCAGAACGCAAACATGCAGCTAGCCTTCCGACACCAGCTTTTTCCCACACATGCAAGCCTTAGTTTTGAGAACTGGAGAAACATCAGTGCTGTGGGTGGGCGTCCTGTGCCTTCTGGAGTGCCTGTCTACCGGCGCTATCCCAGAGTAAAATGCAGAGCTTCAGCCATGCTCCCAGTCACATCATTTCTCGTGGCAATTCTTGAGATGCTTGACCCTAAATAGAATCCTTCCCTTCCTTACATGCCCCCCAACAAATACACTTCCCCACTTTAATGAAACCATTCTCCACTGGCCTAATCATAATTATCCTGAAGACATGTTTGCTTCTTCTTCTTTTTTTTTTTTTTTTGAGACAGTATGTTGCTCTGTCGCCCAGGCTGGAGTTCAGTGGCACAATCTCGGCTCACTGCAACCTCCACCTCCCGTTTTCAACTGATTCTCCTGCCTCAGCCTCCAGAGTAGCTGGGAGTACAGGCGCGTGCCACCACGGCCGGCTAATTTATTTTTATTTTTAGTAGAGACAAGGTTTCACCATGTTAGCCAGGATGGTCTTGATCTCCTGACCTTGTGATCCACTCGCCTCAGTCTCCCAAAGTGCTGGGATTACAGGCGTGAGGCACCATGCCCAGCCTGCTTCTTTTTAAATTATGAAATATTTTTGGACTATAGGAAGAGTATAGGATAACGTAAGAATACATGTAAGGAAAACCTGTAGAGCCACCTACAGCTTGAGAAATACATATTTCAGGTATCTCCCCAGAGGGCACACACTTACCAATTTGATATTTATCATGCAGGGTATGGTATTTATACTTTTGCTATATTTGTACATAGATACAAACACTGTATAGCATTGTTTTGTGTGTTTTAAAACTGTATTTCAGCTGGGCGCAGAGGCTGATGCCTGTAATCCCAGCACTTTGGGAGGCTGAGGCGGGAGGATCACTTGATGTCAGAAGTTGGAGACCAGCCTGGCCAACAAGATGAAACCCCGTCTCTACTAAAAAGACAAAAATTAGCCAGGCACGATGGCACATGCCTGTAGTCCCAGGTACTTGGGGGCTCAGGCAGGAGAACCTCTTGAACCCGGGAGGTAGAGGCTGCAGTGAGCCAAGATTGCACCAATGCACTCCAGCCTGGGTGGCAGAGTGAGACATTCTCTCCAAAATAGAAATAAATATATAAATACATAAATAAAACTTTATTTCATTGGTTTTGTCCCACGCATAGCCTCCTACAACTTTTAAACAAGAGATTCTGATTCACTGGGCCCATTAGGGTTTATTTGCCTTGAACAAACTGGCTAGATTGTGGGCAACAGCGAGGGTGATCATATCCTGTAGGATTCAAACTTGGATACTTTTAAGAGTGAAGATATCCATAGATTCGGGCAGTTTGAGGCAAACTGGGACCTGTGGTCACCTTGGTGCTGGCAGATCTGTCCCTGCGTTAACACACACGACGCCCGACGGACTAGAAGCCTCTTCCATCGCCACATCAGACAGGCCTCTCGGAATGAATCCACTTGTTTGTGCCTCTTTTGGCGAAAAGTCATGAACGAGAACCTCAGTTTCCTTGTCGGTCAAATGGGGACTCTGGAAGACGCGGGGGAGCGTGGCTCCAGCGACCCTCCCGACGCTGCTCTCTGACAGGCCTGTGTTGTAAAGTGCTCTGAGCACGAGAAAACACCGGCACCCCCAGAGCACCCAAGCCTCTTTTCTGTGTCAGGCCAGCTGTTTCCACAGCATGGCGGGGACAGTTTGCCCCCGCAGGACCCCAAAAGTTGATGGTCAGGGCTCTCCAGTGCTTTTCCACACAGCATCTTAACTGGCCCGTTTCTATGGAAATGAGCTTACTGCGAATCAGGTTTTCTCAGCTCCCAGCTGGTTAGCAGCGCAGCCCTCAGATGTGAAATAGTGCGGAATCAGATGCGTGCTAAGCAAGTAAACAGGAGCCAACAAGGGTGTCAGAGGGGCTCGTAATTTTGGTTTCCCTTTGAAAAGAAGAAACCAGACACTGAGCTTCCGCAACACCTGGAAAAGCTGGGCGCAGAGGCACCAGGAGACCTACGTGATCCTGGCTGGGCGAGGCCAGGCTTCCGCCTGTGTGCCAGCTTCTGAATGGAGACAGCCAGAGAACACCAGTTTTCAGTCACTGCCCCGGCACATGCCCTTCGTGGCTGGCGGGACGAGGGATTCCTCCTGTTTGCCCTCCTTCCTTCCCCAGAACAAGGCCCGCACTCGCCTCCCCGGAACAGGGGCCTGCACGAAGAATGGCGCTCTGGGCTTGCCTCTACTGCCCCCAGGGCTGGCTCAAGTTCGCTGGCGGCTGTGGCTGAAGTCGCAGCGTGCCACCCAAGATGCCTTCTTTATTCCGGCTCTGTATTTGGGCATTAGGATGCACAGCCCTTTTATCAAGAGTTCTTCCCCCTCCCAAATTGCATTTGACCAGTTTCATTTCTGCCTGAAATTAAAACACAGAACTTAGAAATCCCAGGCTGACCCAGCGTGAATGAGACCCTAGAAATAAATCCAGTCTAATGACAGAGCGATCCGGAGACCTCAGTGGGAAACAAGATACTTTGTTTAATAATTATCAGCCTGCTTTCAGGCCTGTCTGCTAAAGCAGTGGTGTCAGAAGCTGCACAGAGAAGAATTTTTTCCCCAGATTTCACCCTGGGAAAGGCTGAAGCCATTTAAAACCAGACTGGACGCTTTTGATTTACATTTCTGATATTAAATGCAGAGCGGCTGTCTGCATTTATGCTACAGGGCATTACTTGAGTGCAAAGAAACAGGGTGGTGGCAGAGATCCAGTTTCCTAATGAACAAGCTTATCTGGAGGAAAACAGCTTTTCACACCGTAACAAACAATGAACACCTCTTAGATAACAAATTCCACGGCAAAAATATAGCATTGTACATGTCACAGCCCCGTAATTTAATGGAGGCACTTGCAGCATTAGTGGTTTACATTAATTTTTAAAATTAATTTTGTTTGGCCCGCAGGGAAAATATTTTCGTTTTTGTTTCTGATATCCTGCAGCTCATTAACACTGCTTACCGCTGCTCTACAGAGCTATCCATAATCGTCCACTTGGTAGCCAGAGGCCATTTTTAAAAGAAGAAAGCTGGGAGACGGGTAGAAGCAGGCTTTTTTTGCTTTCTTCCACAAAGAAAGGCTTGCCCAGATGGACAGAGCTGCTCGGCAGAGGCCTGAATCGGGCAGGGGGCTTCAGCGGGCATGAGGCCTGGAGGGCAGCCTTGGGGCCCCAAAGGCTCCTTCTTCGCTCACTCCCCACCACTCCCCCGTCAGAATTACCTGGGCAGGTTCTGCAAGGTGTAGATGACCAGGCCACCTCACACCCATCGTCCACTTCCTCTGCCTCCGCCCCTCCCAGGAAAGAGTTAACGACCGGCCGCTTAGAAAACGCCCCCCTCCCTCTGCTGGGGCAGGGAGATCAGGGAATTCACTGCTAATCACTGTGGTTGTGATTTCTGATTTCAACTGGCAGCAAAGAGAATTGAACTCGGGTCCCCAGAGAGCAGCCAGCTCCACAAGGCAGACCTCGAGCTTGTTAGGCTGTGGTGCTGCCTTGCGATTATCAGTTTTAAATTAATGTCCCCAGTCTCTCTAAAGTGGCTGCTAAAAATGTAATCTCTGGGATATCTTACCGTAAGACTTAACTAAAGGGAAAATTTGGCTAATAATTAAGTGCTTCCCTCCGTCTAAGCTTCCTGTAAAACACTTCTGGAGACTTGGCTAACGCATGGGCAGCAGGAAGACCAGCCAGGGGCGGTCCCCAGGCCCGAGTGAGCTGGTTTGTAAGTCACACACTTTCTCTAAATAAAACTTAAACAGGCGATATGCGTTTGGACAAAAGGTTAAAGATACAGTACTACACTGTATTAAAACAAACCCTTCCCTATTTTTAACCCAAAGAAGTTTGGGAGGAAAAGCCAAAAAAAATTGTCTAGACATACTTTTGCTAAGCTCCTGAGGGAGTCGTTACAAACTCCCTTTACAGGGACATAATCTAGGTTATATATACAACACATTTTTTTAAAGGCAGCAACAGGGTGGGACAATATGAACAAAAGTGAAAGGAGTTCTTATGCACAAGAAAAGGGCCCTCTGTAGAAACGGCTCTGGCCGGTGGAAGGCTCAAGTCAAAAGCAGACACGTTTCCCTAAAAGCTGCTAAGAACGATGAAGAGGAAAACGAACAGCGATTCATTAACAAAACTCAGCATTCTACCCACACTCCGCAGCTTTCCGCTGAATGAAAAGATGCTTCTGTACCTTGAATTCTGTGAAGTGGTAAGTCCCAAGCTCCCCAGAGGGGGAAATACCTGCGGTACTTTTCCTCTCCTCTTCCCCTGACCTTCCTGCTTCTTTGGGCAACATGGTGGGAAGGGGCAACTTACAGCAAGAGCTCTGAACAGATACACATGCTCTGCGTGCAGCCATGCAGGCTGGAGGACGCAGGCTCCGCGAGCACCCAGTGGGAGCCCGCTCTAGAGGCCTCACCTGAAATATGGGATGCTCTGTGTACTCAGCTCGATGTGGAAGGAAGGGTGGGCAGGGGAGGAGAGGACGTTGAGGGAGGCAAGGGTGTGAGTCTGAGAAGACGGCCTGTGTGAGGCTTTCAGAAAACCACACTGCCTTCTTTCAATGATCATAATAAAGAAAACCCCCAACTTCATAAAATCCCATTAATTCTATCATTTCCTTTCTTTGATAAGAGCAAAGAATAAAACAGCTCATTACCTCTACTCTCAACTAGACGTGTGACCTTGGAAAAAAGACTTAACATCTCTGTTTTAAAAAAAAAAAAGTGGGCTGGGTAAGACAGGATCTAAAATTCTGATTTTATTCTTCTGGCTGAAAGAAAACAAAACAAAATGAAACAAAGCCTTACTATATACAGGCCAAAGCTCAATTTTGGCCCCACTTTTGACTAAATGATGAAAAATTACAATAGACAATGGTAAGATAGACTTTTTTACTGTGTGAACAATATGAAATATAAAGGACTTTAGGAAGATGTCAACTACACCACATTAAAAAAATGCCTGAATCAAGATGAAATAAAAGTCACTTTTATACTCATGGAAAGCTCCCTGAACCTTGGCGAATGGAAACATGGCTTCCTAGGAAGCAGGTCTGTCTTTGTTAAGCCTAAAGTTAGATGGGAGAAGGGGGTCAGGTGGGTAAAAGTACTGTAGTGGGTAACACACGGTGTACATTTCCAAAGTGACTTGTGCATAGTTAGTCTCTGTTAAGAGCCCAATTAAGCTGGGCTCCGTGGCTCACGCCTGTAATCCCAGCACTTTGGGAGGCTGAGGTGGGCGGATCACGAGATCAGGAGTTTGAGACCAGCCTGACCAACATGGTGAAACGCTGTCTCTACTAAAAATAACAAAAAAAAAATTAGCCAGGCGTGGTGGCATGCACCTGCAATTCCAGCTACTCGGGAGGCTGAGGCAGGAGAATCGCTTGAACCCGGGAGATGGAGGTTGCAGTGAGCCGAGATCGTGCCACTGCACTCCAGCCTGGGTGACAGAGTGAGATTCCGTCTCAAAAAAAAAAAAAAAGCCCAATGAATGTCACCATTTTTAAAATTTGAAACAGGTGGGAGGTTGCTCAGGCTGGAGTAGAGTGGAACAAGCATAGCCTGGAACTCCCTGGCTCAAGCGATCCTCCCACCTCAGCCTCCTGAGTAGCCGGGACTACTGGCACATGCCACCACACCTGGCTAATTTTTTTATTAAAAAATTTTTTTTGAAGCAAAGGCGTCTCACTGTGTTGTCCAGGCTAGCTTCAAACCCCTGGCCTCAAGTGATCCTCTCGTCTTGGCCCCCCAAAGTCCTGGGATTACAGGTACGCGCCACCACACCCAGCCTCAACTATTTTGTGGTTACAGATTCTGTTTGAAAATCTGATGAAAGCGAAGACCCTTCTTCTGATGCAAATGTACAAGCACACAAACAAAACTTGAAATACACTTTCAGCGGACTCCTGGGCTCCTTTAAAGTTCATCTGCAAACCTCGTCGTGGCTATTAGGCACAAGGTAAAACTTCCTGTCTGGACCTAGACACGGGAACATCTATTTGTTCTTCCACTTGCCTTGAAGGTTTGCAGTGTTCCCATTTTCTCAAGAAAAAATTTCTTTTTCAATTGAAAAATAACCTGAGTCTCCCTGCACACCCAAGCAATTCTGCAGGGAGGCTGGTGTGTTCGGCTCCAGAGCCAAAGGTTGACGAGCAGAGCGGCGAGGGGCTTGTGTCCTGAGGCTGAGCTCGGGACTCTTTCTCCACGGGGGGAAACTCCTGCCAGTCAGTAAGTCTGTGTCCCTCTCCTATTAGAGACTGCCCTCTTCCTGACCTACTTCAACCACCCTTTTGACCTGCTTTCCTTCCTGGAGAACTAATAGGAAACGTGGAACCTGGCGAGGGGGAGGACCGGCAGGAAGCAGCCTCCTGGAATGTCAGTGGCGCTGGGACAGGCACACCGACCCCGTTCCCATTCAGCAGGCAGCCAGGCTAGCGCAGGGCACATCTGCACAGCCGAAGGTCAGTGCAGCCAGGCTGGCTTTCAGCCCCGGAACGCCGCTGTTCCAGGGTTGCAAGAGCGAAAGTGTCTAGTACGCCTACTCGAATTGGCACTGATTGGTAAGAGATGGGAATGTGCTTTGAGGCCCAGTGCGCTCCATCGAGTCAGGGCTGGACTTTCGAAGGCACCGTATTGTGGAGCCCCAAGTCGCTAAAATGGCTGGCTTTTAGAAGGCCTGTTTCCTGGCCTCGAAGACATCTCAGAGGCTGTCCTGTTAACGTAATCAACTTTACAGCAGCCTGCTTCTAGAGCAGTTGGTCATCCTCTAACTTCCTGCTTCTTCCAGGCTCATATGAATCACGTTTGAAGTGGAAAGAAATGGTGGCTTAGGGGCAGATTCTCCCTGACTTCCTACTCCAGCCAATCTCCCAACTAAATGGGTCCAAAAACCTCTCCTCAAGAAAGTGATAAACGAGGCACTAAATCAGAGGAATCGCGAATTCAATCACTTAGCCTGAATGGAGAGAGCCTCACAAGATGAATTCCATCACATTAAATAGCTTGACTCATGTCAGGAGAAAGCAGTCTACTAACCACTGGAAGAAAAGCTTGAAAAGATGATTTATTTTTGCACCTGCTCTGCCCTATCCCTGGGCACGGTAGGCTTGAAACTCGTGTCTCCGGCATTGAAGGAGAAGGAATGGAACGTTCTATGGGTAAATATGCGAACACGAATGCCAACCTGATTTCTCATGAAACAGAGCAAAGAAGAAATAGGGCAGCACCAATTGTTTTTTTTATTAGCAAATTAATTGCTTAGAAAAAAATCCCATTGTCTCAAGAAAAAAAGTCCTTAAGAGCCAATCTATTCATCTCAATTTCATCTGAACTGTTATTGGAAAGGATTAAATCTGTTAAAGTGACACTTCTCAGCGTTGCATACTGAGAGAGCAGAGTTGCCTAACTTCATTTTTCTAAAATGTTCCTCCCGTAGTCTTTTTTTTTTTCTTTTTTAAAGAAAAGAGAATATAAGGCTGGGCATGATGGCTCATGCCTGCAATCTCAACACTTTTGGAGGCCGAGATGGGTGGATTACTTGAGCCCAGGAGTTTGAGACCAGCCTGGGCAACATGGTGAAACCCTGTCTCTACTAAAAAAAAAAATTAGCCAGGTGTGGTGGCACATGCCTATAATCCCAACCATTCAAGAGGCTGGGGTAGTAGGAGGATCACCTGAGCCCGGGGAGGTTGATGCTACCAGTGAGCCGTGATCACACCACAGTGCCACTCCAACCTGAGCAAAGGAGGGAGACCTGTTTCTCACACACACACACAAAAGAATATAACAGGCCTCTGAGACCTGTTGGTTTGGCTGTAGCCAGCAATATCCTTTACCAAAGAAGGACCCAGGGAAAATGAACTTACTGGAGAGCGTGTCTTACCAAAACAGTCTTTGTTCTAAAAAATGAAATCACGATAATAAAGCTAAGTACGAGAACATTTTGGGTAGGTCCCAGTACAGAACAGGCCTCGTTTCTTAACTACGGGAAAAATAACGAAGAGGAGGACTGATTCTAGGTCTTGCATTTCACTTTATAGTGAACTCAACGGCAAATCTAGAAGAAGCATATTGTTTTGGTGCTCCAGTTCACTAACGTTTATGCTTGGAAGAAAAATAATTACTTCAGCAAGATGGGGTTACAAAGGGTTCTGGACTTGTGATTTCTAGTACCACCTCTGTCTCAGGTAACTTCACTAGTCAAAGGAAGAAACTAGGGGTAGAAAATGTGCAGTGTGTACACTTCCTCGCCTTCACGCCATGCTCATGGCAGACATCGCTAATCAGTTCAGCCTTTTATGCCTTTGTGGCCCAGAATCTTCAACGCAAACTTCCAGCCAGCCACCTAACAAACTATAGACAGCAGGACAATTGAAATCTATTTGCCATCTCTAGACTAGATGATCGTTAAGGTCCCTTTGACCTCTACGCTTCTATGCTATCTTCTGCAGATTATTTTCATATTCTACTAGGAATCTACTGAGGACAAAACACAAATATGGACAAAGATGTTTTATGATGTTGCCATAGTGGGGGAAAAATCATGGCTTAGAAAATTATTTTCATGTTTCAGTGATTAGAGAGTCTCTAGAACCAAAAACATGGTATGTTCTGGAACTAAGAAACTAACTGTTATCATAGCTGTGGCTATATATCAACTGCTCATCAATCTTGTTGATCAACCCAAAACGACAATAGTCTCAGACAAGCCAATGTCAACTTATCAATTAAGTAGCTAAGACTGGTAACAGGTAACGTTATATATCACTTACATATCCCTACACCAAAGGATTTAAGGTGCCTTAAAGGACCAAAAGTATTTAAGTTGCCTTTAAAAGATAAAAGGGAGGGAGGAGGATTTTAAAAGTTATTGATAGAAGAGAAGGAAAAATAAACAATGTGGGTATGCACACTGAAAATGGGAATGAAGTCTGCCCACCACTTAACCACTGATTTGTAACAGATGGGCCAGCAAGCTGGCTCTAGGCTTCCAGCAGCCACGGTGATGACGGGAACCTAAGCAGTTGCACAATTCATGGGGGTCGCAAGATAAAGGAAAACCAACTCTTCAAAAAATCGAACTCTGCAATCAGAGTGTTATTTCTCCCAAGGATCAAAACAACACATAGCACACTAAAGAATATTTTTCTCTACTCATTCATTCAACAGTCTCAGCAATGGTGTCAGAGGGTCATTAGGGCCTCCGTCTGCAGAGGGTCTGGTGCTGTTCTAAAGTGGAATGCCGGAAAGGCTCACTCTGGTTCTCTGCTGGTTTGTCTTACTCCAGACCCTCTGGAGCAGTATTTCCCAAACTGTGGTCCAAGGGACCTGTGAAATGTCCCTAGGTGTTCTGCGGTCAAAGCTGTTTGGCAAACACAGCATAGTATTACCCTCTCCACCCGCTTTGCTTAATTTCATCTAATCCAACACTTTTCAAACAAAATCCATTATCCTAGTGGCATCTATTAATATATTATGAAAAGACTATTCAAGGAACCATTTCAGAAAATGCCAATCTAGAGAAAAAGGACTGCACTTTCCTATTTTTGGAATCCTTCTAAAACATCACTCCTCTAAGTGAAGTTTGGAGAGCTACCTAATGGCAGTGAGTTTGAAAGGCATTTCCTGGAAATAACACAGAAGATGTCGATTCTCGGTTGCTGGTCAGCAGTGGAAGCGTGTGCCTTTGCAGCAAGTCAAGCTGCAGGTATGGACAAATCAAGACTCTAAAAGCTCTAAGTCCAACCTTCTAACTGTTTAGATTCCACAAACATCCCCCCCAAAATCGAAGTGCTGATTTGGATCAATGAAAATGGAGTCTTCAAGGACAGACCAAGGGGTCACTGTGGAGGGGTGAGACTCTCCGTGGGAGGAAGGAGAAGTTAGAAACACAGCTCAGCAGGGCAGCAGTTGCTCTGGACCTCTCGGATCCCTCTCTTTGACTCCTCTCCCTCTTATCTCCGGAATTGTAGAGACTGGGCCACTCAGACAGGTCTCTTGTAGGCCTTGAAGTTGGGGCAAGAGGGGAAACTGAGGCTCACTCAGAGTCCTGCCCAGTGCACTAGTATTGGTGATTAGAATAGAATTTGGGACTCAAGTCCCAAAGTGCAATAAAACATGTGCATCTGCCTAGAGTCAATTAGGGAAGTGGATTCCAAGACACAACTTCTCGTGGAAACCCAACTAACGGAAGTCCTCAAATCCATGAAACACTGACTATATGCGGGAAGAACCACCACCTGCCAACTACCTGGGGACAGCCACGCTTTCTTCCAGAAGTAATGACTATGTCCCAATCTGAAATTCAGAAATCAAGTATCTACCAAAGATCAGCAAAGCAGACCCTTAATGAGAGGCAGGGCAGAAGTGTCTGCAAAGCTCGTTGGGTGGCATGTTTGCAGGCAGTGCAACAACCTGACGGTACCTTACAGCAGGTTATTTCTGAAGTTCCCATGATGCGCTCCTAATGGGTATAAGGATGTGCTGACTTCCAAAGTGGGACTGACAGGCCCGCAGTTAACTGTCATTTCCATCACAGACTTAATAGCTTTGCCAGGCATCCTCCCAGCAAACGAAGAGAAGAAAGGTCTTGCTATATGACAGCATTCAAAAAGAATGCATGTGAATGCCATTATGGTATTGAAAGTGTCAGGTGCCAGCAGAAGGGCCCTGATCAGACAGACAAGCATTGGGGCTGCATGCTTTAAGGTTATTTGAAGCCTGTCATTTCCATTAGCTAGCTAACCACAAGTGGAATCATTCATTAGCTGGCTTTCTTTAGTTCCAAGGTGGGGCTGAGGGTAGGGGTGGAGGTAGGAGAAGGTGGAGAGGCCTGGGCTTGGCACTTTTAGTTCCTACCCTATTAGCAACTCATGATGGCTGGCAAAGGAAGGGGGTGCACACAGGCAGGGATGCCCCATGTGCCTGCTCATTAGTGGCTGGCAGTAAAGCACAGAAACGAGTGGACATTGGCACAGGCTGGTTTTCTGTTCCTGGAGAAGGCCAAAAATAATCTCAGTAGATTTAATTAAAACTGCAGTGAACAGATGGGGAAGATGGAAAGAACTCCAACTGGAGACCACTCATCTGTCTAGGTCTCTGCGAGCGTTTTAATGAAGCCTTTGCTGTCTGCAGGTCCCAGTCCTGACACATCCCTTTCTGGTTATGCAACCGAGCGGAACGATTACCCAGCAACTCCACTTAAAGCGGCAGGGGCCCGTTTCCCAAGGAAAAGTATGGCCTGACTCAGTCCAGCTATTCCCA